>OZ038478.1:117459208-117744208 GCA_964036315.1 Acanthosepion esculentum
TGTTGTTTTTTTTTATTAATAAGGTTTCCATTATTTTTATCCTTTTTTTTTGCGTGTAGATGATGCTATTATATTAGTGTTATCAACAAGTATGTTACGAATAGTGTCCGGTAGATCTCCATAAATATTTAATTGAGATTTAATTGAGCTATGGTCAGAAAGGTGTAGCGTTTACTCTCATTATATATATATATATATATATATATATATATATATATATATATATATATATATATATATATATATATATATGGGGTTAGGTAAATGAGATAACTAGATATTAGCGACCGTATACGTGTGTGCCCGCGTGCATACGCTGGTAAGCAAATATATAATTACCAAATTTAGCCAAGAAGTGTAGAAATAATAGAACTCAATATGACTATACAGAGCAAAGTAAAATATATTAATAAATACACATATTTTGGCGCGCGGCTCGACTTTCGTTGGTTACTACCAACAAAAATCGAGTCGCGCACCAAACGTAGGTATATATATATATATATATATGTTATGAAATGAACAAAGTGACAATTATTTTAAGACATTTTTATGTTTATACATTCTATTTTATATATATAAATATTTAAGTAAATGCCCTGTTTAAAATAAACAGTATTAACGACCTGAATGTCCGGGAAATTTTCATAGAAAATTTGCGTCCTCCGACAGGAATCGAACTTGTATCCTATACGGAACCGTCATATAGCCTGACGTGCTTTACCGATTGAGCCACAGAGGAGCGTTTCGGTTAGCAAGGTCGATTTTATTGTTTTAATCTACAATTCTCCATGATTTTCTCTCGTAGCAAGGTCGATTTTACTGTAAACAGTAAAATCGAATTGTCGGACTTTGTCCATTTCATAATGTGTGACGTCGTTTTTTTTACATTTGGATACGCATTGAGCAGATATGAATGTACGAGAGAAAAACATGGAGAATTGTAGTTTAAAAACAGTAAAATCAACCTTGTTAACCGAAACGCTCCTCTGTGGCGAAATCGGTAAAAGCAGGTCAGGCTATATGACGGTTCCGTATATATATATATATATATACAACCCTGACTGCCTTCTTCCAACAGTGAAGCATGGAGGTGGATCAGTGATAGTTTGGGATGCCATATCATGGAAATGTCTCAGTCCAATAGTTGCCCTACATGGTAGAATAAACAGCAAAGATTACCTGAACATTTTGGGTGATCATGTTTATCCAATAGCCAAGACTTTATTCCCTGATGGTGACTGCATCTTCCAAGAGATATGCTCCAATATATACCGCTCAAGTGGTTAAGAATTGGTATGAAGAGCATAAAAGTGAGCTAGAACACATGGAGTGGCCTCCTCAATCTCCAGACATCAATATTATTGAACATTTGTGGTGCATTTTGGAGCAACAAGTTAGGAGCCGCTATCTTCCACCGTCGTGTCTTAAAGAGCTGGAGAAGGTGTTAATGGAAAAATGACTGAAAATTCCTCTGGATGAAATCAGGAAGCTGTATGATTCCATTCCTAGATGTATTAAAGCTGTATGTGAGGCTAAAGGAGGACCAACTCCATATTAAAAAAATTTTCTTTGAATTTAACAAGTGTTTCAATTATTTTATCCAACCCTTGTATATATGCATGTTATATATATATATATATATATATATATATATATATATATATTTATACAGTTGCGGTCAAAATGTTCAGAACAGCATTGTTTTCGTCAGAAAAGTAGGTATAAGTTTTTATCAAAGTTGTTTTATGTTCTATAATTTTCACAGACAATAAATACGATATTAATTGTTATTGTCTGAGGTTTTGGTGTAATTTGAGAGGATAATACAAAAGTTATGGATGATTTGGTGATTTACTGCAAAACCCATGGCGGCCAAAATGATCAGAACGGTTGCTTTTACTCCGTATTTTTGTATAATTAACCGGCGAACTTTATTTTGGGTATTGCAGTAAATCACTAAATCATCCATAACTTTTGTATTATCCTCTCAAATTACACCAAAATCTCAGACAATAACAATTAATATCGTATTTATTGTCTGTGAAAATTATAGATTATAAAACAACTTTGATAAAAACTTATACCTACTTTTCTGACGAAAACAATGCCGTTCTAAACATTTTGGCCGCAACTGTATATATATAGTTCCTATTACTCCAAACGTTTTATATATATATATATATATATATATATATATATATATATGATATGAATAGGCATTACACAGAACTCCATACACATATATCATTTACTGGAGCTATGGTATACATATTTTTCATGACTAGATTAGACATTTTCCAATACAATCTTGTATATAACAAATTAACATGGGATTTTTATCTATAATTTAAAAAGAAAAAAAATGCCTGGGTACAAAAGTCCTAAATGTTTAAATGACTTATGAGTGAGGAGACAAGGAAAACGTCTAGAAATAGGATTTTGTTACCAGGACTGTGTCTATTTTCGTTAAAAAAATAGTGAATTTTTTTAGTGGGACATGTTACCAAAGATATGTGTTTATGCGTTACCGAATCCTATCATGTAAGCAGTCACGATCTAGTAATTTAAATTTAGAAAATATCTATTACATGACGATGGAGCACCTTGTCAATGTAATGTATTATGAAAAATCTCTGATCCATAGTAAGCTTGTCGTTTTGCCGACAAAAGCACATTGAAGGCTGTCTCCGATTTTCTCTATATAAATCAATGTGCACGACATCTTTTTCTTATTTATTTACTAACTTTTTACCACGTCTGGCACAAGACTACAAGTGGCTTACTGTAACTACCGTTATCCTCCTGTCACTCATTCAAGTAATGATCAGACATGACTTTGCAATAATCCGGGTTTAAAGGATGGCTTGATACTATTATATCCTGCTTTCATTCTACAAAGAATTCGACCGGTGATTTTCTAGCATGAGAGGACGCATTAAATGATCTTCAGGACGTGGATGGTCATAGATCACCACAACATTCTAGCCTTTGTAGCTCTTAGTAATGTTTGTCTTTACTACTTCCTTTTTCACCATTCGTTTACAAAATGTCTTTAGATAGGTTACTTGCTATTTCCTTCTGTCACTCTTCCCTTCAGTATGCCTTGTGAGTGTCAAATTTTCCAAACCTTTTCTCCTCATTATGTGTTCTAGAATGTACAACTCTTTCTTTCTGATTTTAAATATTGGTTTCCTTAAAACTTTCTCGTTACTTACATGCTCCATCCATGGTATTCTCAGTATCTTTCTCTGTTACCTCAAGTCTCCTCTGTGAGAAAATAATCCAACATTCACAGTCATATAGGAAGACTGATGGCGCACCTCGGTGTAGTGTAATGGTTAGCAACCTTGTCTCGCTAAAACAGTTTCGACTGAAAAGTGAGTTTGATCCTCACTTATGCCCTATACTTTCGACCTTGTGCCACATCTAAGCTACGCTTAGAAAACCAATATAGGAAGACTGATGTGACATAGCAGTTTAGCACCATTTTTTGTTTCTAATTAAATTTTCCTGTTTCGTATTACTTTGCTTAACTTTTAGATAACATCTTTTTTATTTCAATACATCTTCGGATTTTGGTATCACATTTTCCACTTCTCAAAGAGCTTCTTATTTTTAATTGGTGATAATTGTCCAGCTAAAAACCTATAACAAAAAAAAAAAAAATTAAAACCTGTCCATTCGGGTGGATCTCCCCATTATGAAGAAGGCGGTATTAAAACCTTACTACCCTATAATTTCAACTGTTTAACCGTGGGCTGGGCTAAAATAATCATGTCAATGTTTGTGTTGTGAAAATGTTTAACTCCTTTTCTAGAGATTTAGTTGCTACTTTAGTCCCTTGCGTTTTGATATTGAACAATAACAACGACAACAAAAACAACGATTTCCGTTTGAGAAAGCTCTTTCAAGTCATGTTTACAACTGGCTTCTTTAATTTCAAAATGAATCAATGGATATTTAAAAAAAAGATTTGTCATCAGAAATAATGGAAACATTATTATTCTGCTGAATAAAGTGCGCAGCAGAATCAAACTGGAGATAGGACAATCACTGTGCGGGTTTACTAAAGACACCAGAACAAGAAACACAATTTTTAGGCTTAGAATGTTATCAGAAAGAGTAATACAAATGCAGAAGGACGTGTGCCTGTAATACACAGGTACACGTCCTAGACTGCACAAAGGCATTTGATAAAGTATGCCACAAAGATTTGTTAGGGCTGCTCAGCAACCTGGACATATTTGGGAAGTATATTAGAACAATCAAGAACCTATACAGGCAGGATACTGCCTGTATACGGATAGAAAATGAGTTCAGCAGATATACAAAAATAGAAAATGGTGTAAGACAAGGATGTATCTTCTCAACAGACTTATTCAACCTATACAGCAAGACAATTCTGAGAGAATTAAAAGTGTTACCAGGATTCATTATTGACGGCCACAATCTTAAGGTAAGCTGATGACGTTGATGTTGACAGACAAAGAAAGGAAACTACAAAAGCTCCTACAGAAAGTAGAGAAGAAAATCGAGAAGAAAGGACTAAATATAAACTACAACTAGACAGAATGCACGATTGTCAGCAAAAGGGTGAGCCCAAAATGCAAATTATAAATCGTGGATGCTAAAATCAAAGAAGTACAACATTTTAAATATCTGGGAAGTGTTCTAACAGAACACGGAAAGTGCGACACTGAGATCCAAAGATGTATTGGGATGACCAAAGATGCATTCCAAAAACTAAGCAGAGTATTAAGGAACAGTAAAACTCTATAAATGACGAAAAGTGTACTTAACTATTACGTGATATCTGTCCCCCTTTATATCAGAAAATGCTGGACAATCTTCTCAAAATGAAGAAGAGACTTAAAGCAGCAGAAAACCTGGTTCTACAGAAATATGCTGAGGACCAAACATGTGAGCAACGACGACGAGGTTTTAGAGAAACGAGAAACAAACATGTAAGTTATACTTAACATCAGGAATAGGCAGTTGAAATGTTTGGGCTACCTAATGAGGAAGGAGGGTTTGGAAAACTGATACTCACATGACAGAATGAGGGACAAAGGAAAGCAGCGCGTAATGGACTTGATTAAATGGGTGGTAGAACGGAGATTGAGAGAAATAACAAAAAGACACAACTTATTAAGAGCTACAAGGGACAGGAAGATGTGGAGGGTCATTATTGCCTATGTTCTGAAGGGACGCAGCACACAAAAGAAGAATTATTAGGCTCTGCAAGATGCTACAAAACCAAAACATTAATCTAAGAACTTTTATCATGTTCTTAAATAGCCTTGTCAGATCGAGAATATGGATACTATGCATGACGTCTAACTCGTTCAGAAATGTCTAAGCTATCAGCTATATACAACCATTTTCTCAGATCAAGGATAAAAATGGCTCCAAGGGAATGAACTCTGCAGGTTTTAAAATAAACTATTCTTTATGGATCTTAATTATTATTGGCGCTGCAGAATCGCAAAGGGAGTTAGCATTAACAAAAACACATCACTTGAATACTTCGGACAGCTACAATAACGAAAATGGATAGCACATATAGCAAGAAGGGAAAATAATGATATATTCACGATGTTGACGTTCCAGACGGCCGTAAACAAAAGGTTAGGAAGGAAATTCCCATAAATACGAGAGAGAGCGATAACAGTAAACTTTAGGAACCTATTTTCCTTATAAAAAACTTTTTTTTAAAGAAAACAATTTATAAACGCTAATTGTTCGACCAATGAACAGCGAATGTTTACATGTGTGGGTCCGGCTATTCTCCCCTTCATCATTGTTTCCCGCCTCAAATTAGTGCTGTTTTCAAATTTATAATTATCTTTTCGTATAATAACGTTTTTTCAGGACTCATCACTCCTTAACCTTCAAGTCTCTCTCTCTCTCTCTCTCTCTCTCTCTCTCTCTCTCACATACACACACACAAACACATTCATTAACCGAGCCAGTGCTACATTCGACTAAAATTTATAAAATCTTTCTATTAAAAAAGTCTTCAGTAAAATAGGTTTCTCAAGTCCAGTAGCTGTTATCGATCTTTCCCGTATTAATTCGGCGGGCATGCTTCCTAAACTTTTCATTTAAAGTCGTGTAGAATGTCAACATCTTGCTCATGTCATTATACTATATTCTAGTTATATGCTACACGTTTTAGTTGTTACTGCTGTTGAAAATTCTCAAGTGATATAGTTTCTGTTATTTGGTACACTTCTTTGTGATTCCGTAGCGCCAGTCCACATGGTTCAAAGAAGGATGGTTCTCGCTAAGAGTTACAAGCTTCATTAACTCGAAGCTATTTTAATCATTGACATGAGGGAACGGTTGTATATAGCTGAGAGTTTCGACATTTATGAACGAGTTGGACGCCATGAATGACATCCACATAAGAGCCTAGATCTGACGTGATCCATTTAAAAACATGGCTAGAGATTTTAGGTTAATATTTTGGTTTTTGTAGGAAGTTACGGTGTTGTGCGAAACTAACCTCTAACACAGCCTGGTCTATATTAAATTTCCTTATCCTTTGTTAAATTTGAATCTGTTCATTTATTGTCCTCTCTCCTCAGTAATGATTTTTATCAGATTCTTTCACTCTCAGTAACACCCTTGCGTCTTAGTGGCTTTATTGCCTTGCTTGGGGGTAAAATGATTAAAGGAAAAAAAAAAACTAATCTCTACACCGAGGTATTTGAAGTGTTCAGTATTCACTAATTCCACATACTGAATGTTAACTTTGTGTAGAAGCCAACGCCGTTTTCATTTTTTTAAAAATGTTAGAAAAACATAATTATTTCTGGTCGCAATAGCTCTTCTACAGCTACATATTAAAAAGGCATTAAGAATATTTGCTTTCTTTACAATGTTTTTTAACTTATTTATTTTAAAATGTCTTCCAGATGTGTCTATCAAATCTGTGAAAACCTACTTGAACAAAACAAGATTTGAAGCAAAAGATTTGGTCAGTGAATTTCAAGATGTGATTCAAAATAGCCCTCATGACGCAGGTAAGGAAATTCGCAACTGCCTTTAACTTTAAACAAACACCTCTTTTGTAAATCTAAAGTTATTTCAGCGCTGACAATATGAATTAAATAAAGAATAGCCGTTTTCTTATTTTCATATTTTAAAAGATTAATATGCTCAATGTAACTTTCTTAAAACTTTAAATCCTTCACCCAAACACGAGTTCCATAATCTATTATGATCGGAGGGCCAACACTTGTTCTGCAGCCGTAGTAACAGTTTGTGTGTCTAGCGCAAGATAGCCTGATGGAGGCCAACACCCTTCAGACTTGTCTTCTTCCTAGACTGATTGACATAACAATGCTAAAGAGCCCAGTCTCTTTATGGGGATTTTGAATTCGGTGTTGCCCTACTGAGTCTAACGTGTCCAGTCTACCATATTGTTTATGGATATTTGAATAAGGTTTTCCTTCTCCCAGACTGGCTATCACTTAACACAAGAGAGACCAATCTACCCTGTTATTTAAACCCATAACCGGAGGAAGAGGTATTTATACGTTTTCCAATGGTATTAGTGCGAAGTGAACGGAACAAACTCAGTCAGATATTGAAATCGCCTCTCAGGTTTCCCTTTTCACGTAGATTCCTGTTACATCAGGCACACATCCAAACTTAAGGTTTCTTAAATCCATTATAAAAAGAATAATTAATTTTAAATGATGATTTTTTTTGTTTAAATATTTGATTAATAGGATCAGTCATAACTATCAGGTTTGATTACTGAAGAGTCTTCCACAGTTATCATCTTTTGTTTCCTGTCGAAGCTTTGGGATTAAACTCCATATCTTTTCAACAATTTGTCAAATGGTTACAGGCAAGGCCGCGTAAAAGAGGTGTTTCTTGCTAATTCGTTCAATTTCATTTGATATAAATAGCCATTTATGCTTTATATTACATACAGGGTGTCCATAAAGTTCGTGTGCACTTAAAAAAATTTATAACTTTATTTGTATTTGCGATAGAAATAATTTGTAAAAAGGATTAGAAAAAAGTAAATCTATATTTTTTTTAAGGTTTTGAAATTTTATTTAAGTTTCCACATGTCTTCCATCATTAGCAATACAAAGGGTAATACGATTTTGCAGTTCATGGAAAACATTTGCCAACTGATTTACAGTAATGCCTGAAATCACATTAGTTATTTTAGCTATACTTAAAACTAAGTACATAAAACTTTGAAATATTTTACAGATAATTTCTACCACAAATAAAGTTATAATTTTTTTAAACTGCACACGAACTTTATGCCACCCTGTATATCCTTAGTTGTTACATTTGTATATACATTTAACACAGCAATTATTATAGGACGGAGGTAATATTTTTTAACTAATCGCTTTTTTTCAGTTGTCCCCATTTTGTATATTACATTTAGAAAAATACAGTACTAGCTGTGTCCTATAATATTTGTTACATTTGCATATATATTTCATACGTTAATTGTAGCAATTATTATTGGACAGAGATAACATCAATTTTTTGTTAATCTTTTTTACAGATTCGGCTAATTGTTCCCATTTTGTACAATGCATTTAGAAAAATATGGTACTATCACATGGCCATATAATATTTTCTACATATGCATATGTATTTTATGAAATCATTGTAATAATTATCATGGAAAAGCGGTAAATGTTTTTATTAATTTTTTTCAGATTTGTCTAATTGTTACCATTTCGTACATTTTTTTACAAAAATAAATTCCAGCTTTTTTCCATAATATATGATACATTTACACATATATTTCAAATATTATATGTAGAAATTATTATGGGATGGAGTTAATACGTTTTTAATTAATTAATCTTTTTAAATTTAATTTAGGAAAATACAGTACTAATCCCATAATGTTTGCTAAGTTTGTATATATACGAGGGTCATTCAATAAATAAGGTGAATTTTTCGGTATAAGGACTTCTAATACAGATAGAAGCTTACTTTTTTTTCAACGTAGCACTGTCACACACTTTCCCCATCTGTGCACAAGCTTCCGTATTCCCTCAGCGTAAAAATCTTTGGACTGATGTCTCAGTCAGTCGCTCACAACACTTTTGACTTCATCGTCACTTTTAAACTTCGTGCCTCTCGTGAACGCTTTCAAGGGACCAAACAGGTGAAAGTCTGAAGGGGCAAGGTCTGGGCTGTAAGGGGGATGAGGGAGCAGTTCCCAGCCCAGCTCGTTGATGGTCTACATCGTTTGGGCTGCTGTGTGAGGCCTTGTGTTGTCATGATGCAAGATGACTCCTTCTGACTGATGACCCCTGCGTTTGTCCCAACAGATAAACTCAAAGTCCTTGCAATGTCATCCGCTGTCACCGTTCTGTCAGACTGAATGAGGTCATTGACTGATTCGATCACCTCAGGAGACCTCACTTCTGTAGGTCCCCCAGGCCTGTTTTCATCCTCAACACTGCTCCGTCCTTCTTTAAACAATTTAGCCCACTTGTAGACATTTGTTTGGCTGAAACATGTGGCACCATACACAGTTGACATTCTTGTATGAATTTCAACTGGTTTGCACTTTTCAGCAACCAAAAACTTGATAACTGACCGCTGTTCAATCCTGGAGCATGCTTCTTGGTCGGCCATCTTTGTTAATCGCCAAAACTCTCAAAGATTTTTTTAATCTGCAAAAGAAATTAAATCCATGTGAAAAAGAAGTAAAACAAAAAAAAGAGTAAGCTTCTATCTGTATTAGAAGTCCTTACCGAAAAATTCGCCTTATTCATTGAATGACCCTCGTACTTTATACGTTAAATGTAACAGTTATTATTGACAGTGGTAGAACTAATTTAACTCAAATCAATTTTTTACGAAATGAGCCATGTTCTTTTCCCCGATAAATGAGTTTGGATTTTGTTAAGAATGTTTTCTCCTCACATTTAGAATTTAAAAACCGTCTCGATCTCCCTAGGCCGGAGAGCTTAATCACATGATAGCTAACAGTGTTCCCGTGCAGTGACATACGGTCTAGCGACGCAACGACAGGGGCCTAACTATCATCTAAATACCATCGGCTGGCTGCTTCACTTCATGTTCTCTCGGTTGTGGGTTAGAGGAGATCATCAGCCTTTCATTACAGCCAATCATTAACTGATAATAGCTGCCTCTAAATTGTTGGCCTGCCACTTCACATTTTGAAGCAATCACGAGGTTTCTTCGAAGAGAGGTGAGTCAGTCAGTTTGTGAGGATTAGCACGACTTGTGGAATGAACGAATAAATAATCGAGGCGGTGCTGGTGGCTAGAAAAGAGAGATAACTGTTGGTATTGCTATCTGAAATGCAGTTCATTCAAGCGCCCACCTCAAAGTATTACACTATAATCATGTCTCTTCGACGCATTTAGCTGTGTGCTATGAGAGAGCGGTGGCAAAAGCGTTGTCAGTGACGCTTGTGTCCTCATGTCCTGATGAATATAACTGGGCAAGTATTAATGATTATTATAATTTCAACATCTATGCTAGAGGTACGAGTTACTCATATATGTCTAGACATTCATCCAGAGTGTAATGAGCAGTGAATTAACCAATGACTGTATTTTGTTTTAGGGTTGCATGAGTATTTTTTTTCTTTTCATTTTTTACGATAGTGACGCCAGCGCTATTAAATTAGATTCTATGCTATGTATATTCTTGAAATGGTTTTATTTTGTCGACTTCACCGTTTTGAATTCAGATTGCTGTACAAAACGAAAGAGTCCATTTAACATGAAAGGGGAGATGGAAGTGAATGCAACAGACTGTCGGAATTTGAACTCGGTTCCCGGATTCCATTATGCTACGTGCACGAAAAGTACAAATGCTATAAATATTTTATTCGGTATTAATAAATACAGTTATAAAAAGCTCTATTTAATTACCCGTATTAGATACGTAGCTATTTGGAGATGAGAGAGTCTAGAAATGCGCTAATATGGAAATTAATCTTTTCTTTTACTGGGAGAGATTTGTTTGCATTCATTTCACACAATTTTTTAATGAGCAACTTTTTACGGTTACTTAATTTATACGCAAGAATTAAAACTCAAGTTGTTTAAACGGTTGATTAAAGTTTTTATGTTTGGGTCTAATAAATAGAAAAAAAAACATTCAAACTAGTAGAATTAGTAGAATTAGGTATTTAATAATTGATACTGAATTTAAAATCAGAAACAGGCGGAAATTTCTATGACACATTATGAGAAAAGACGACTTGGAAAGTAATACTCGCATGACGTATTGAGGTAACGAGGGATAGAGGGAAATAGATAGTGAGCAACGTAATGAGGTGGTGTGAATATATAACAGAACAGCGACCGGAAGAGATGGTAAAGAGTTAAATGTTGCTTAGAGCTACAAGGGATAGGATGTTGTGGAGAGTCATAATAGTCCATATCTTGAAGGGACTTGCCACTTAAATTGGGGAGGAGTTAGAAAATCTATTTACTTAATTTTACATTTTCAGTTTTTTTATTACTTAAGTCACACTGATGCCAGGAGCATAGATTCTTAAGATTAGACAAATTTGTAGTAGTGTTGACTCGCTTTTTGAAGAAGGGATCTTTTCTTGTCTTAGACGGATATATATATATATATATATATATATATATATATATATATATATATATATATATATATATATATTGATATAGTATGCTGTGGCTATTATATTGTGGTCGTATGATTTTTTAACAGGAGATACTGTAGTCATATTATTGTGCTGTATGCAAGGCGACACGTGCTTCACTGCGGGTTAAGAAGTCCTCCAGAGGAGAAACGAGACATGTCTTGTCACTATGGTATTCTGTGGCTAAAGAAAGTGAAGAGAAAGAGGGGATTTATGCCCTTTCATTTTAAACTGTTTTATACAATGCCACCTGACAGATTTTAGAAGTCCACTGCCAGGTAAGATGGGTTAATCACACATATTTAATCTCGCAACTCATATTTTAAGTTCACAAAATCTTAATTGTTTGTCAGAATTCGAATAAATTTAGTGACTTAGAAAAGAAAGAAAACAAAAATTCAGTTTTGTGGCAGCATGACTTTATTCAGCCAATATTTGTTTTTAATTAAAGCATATCTCCTTTGGAGTGCTTTAATGTATTTGCGACATTTCTTTACTCAGTAACGATAGCGAAAGATGCTTTCCAAAAATTTAGCAAACTATTAAATAGTAGGCAAAATTCGTTACATAGAAAAGAATACTGAACTATTACATAATGTCAGTTTTGATGACAGTAAATACTGGACAATCTCCTCACAGATGAAGAGATTTGCAATGTAGTTCTACAGAAGGATGGTAAGAATACAAGTGAGCCAAGATGAAATTTTACAGAAAATGGAAACAAAAAAGACATTTATACTTAACTTCAGAAAGAAATAGTTGAAAATGTTTTGGGCATATAATAAGGAAAGAAGGTTTGCAAAGTTTGACACTCACAAGGCATATTGAAGGCAAAAGCAACAGAGGAAAATAACGCATAACCTACCTAGCAAGCTTGTGTAGATGGAACACGGTTTAGGAGAAAGAAAAACGCAAAATTTACTAAAAGCTACAAAGGACATGGAATTATCGAGAGACATGATCGCCAATGTCTTGAAGAGAAGAAGAATTTTATTCTAAAAATTTAACCATGTGGCTCACAGCTAATTTTCTGCAAGCAATATGTCCCCTCGCGTTTTTTTAATTGTGCAAGACTTCTCTATTTACTAAACTGGACATACAGTGCTGTTCGATAAAAGAAATGTTCTCTTCTCCGATGAAACGAAAGTTGAGCTCTATTCAAAGGATAAGCGATCTAAAATCTCAAGAAGAAGCTTTGAATGCTCTTTGAATTTAGCAGTAAGTACTGTCAAGCATCAGTTCAGTATAATGTTCTGGGGAGGCTTTTCTTTTCATGAAACTGGTTTCTCAAAACTTATTGAAAAGACCCTCAGGAGCGAGCAGTACAAGAGAATTTTAAAGTCTTGTCTGCTCCCTTCTACTGAAAGGGTGCAAATCGACCCCACCAAGCGGATTTTTATGTAGGATAATGCTCCCTGTCACAAATCAAAATTGATTAAGGAATACTTTGATGAGAAGCAGGTGAGTGTTATGACCTGGCCGTCCCTATCTCTTGACCTCAACACCATAGAAAACTTATGGAGCATTATAAAGTACAGGCTCTCGAGAAAGCAGTTGAGCAACAAAGAGGATTTGATTGTGAATTTCATATCCGAATGGAATTCAATGCTTGGAGATGAGATTTGCCAGAACCTAATCAAGTCAATACCAAAAAGGGTTGAAAAAGTTATTCAAAATAAATGAAGACCCATAGATTATTAAATATTTTGAACTATATTACCTATTATAAATAAATTATAGCTCTATTATTCTTTATTTAAAGCGGTTCGGTTATGTTTCTATTGATTACTAGTTGCAGGAAATAAGTGAGTAACTTTTTTTGCACAGAGATTTTCCCTAAATCTCATTTATATCCAAAATTATAATTATCAATAGAATACCTTAGGGTGAGTAAACTTTTTTACTAGGTGATCGGGAAGGGGTCTTTATATTAGTAAGATTAAAAATTAGTTTGACCCCAAAAACAATAGGCGAAAAAATTTTTAAGTAAAAAATTCAGGTGAATCACTTTTATGGAACAACACTGTAGTTTAGTATTGTCAGTTCTTTAAACTTTTCTTAATCATACGTACTTTATCACATTTTTCTAATTCGAATCTCATAATAAAGTAATGTGAAGTAGCTTCCGACAAAACTTGGATTTGCATCCTGGTGGTTCGGCTTTCAAAAAAGATGCTATAACCAATTTGGATAAAGAAGCTTATGGCGAAACGAAACAGAAATCAAGTGATATTACTATATATGGTAGTATAGAAGTTACCAGTGCGGGAAGTGGAATCGATGAGTCGAATTTAAGTTCCTGTCTTTTCTGTTGCATTCACTTTCACACAAACACTGTTGGGTAATGGTATGAATTCATCTCTCTTCCCCCAGCTATTGATAAAAATACAGTGACTATTGGGCTATCACTTACATTCTTAAAGAATTTGGTATTAGAAAAATATCTTATTTCGACTTCAAGCAACGTGTGCTTTGATCAACGCCATTTATGACCCGATGGATTACATAAGGTTTAAATTACAAACATAAGAAAAAATTATCAAATATCTGCTATTGGAAAAAAAAAACTCAAATTTTGAAAAATTTATAAATAAATTTAATTTCAAATAGATATTTATTGAGCTTAGCTAAGTTTGGTACAGTGTCACAGATATGGGTCACGCAGTAAGGATTTGACTTGCTAAATTTTGGTTGTAAACGACCCGACTGGGTTTCCAATTATTACTTCACGTTTATTTTTTATTTCATATAATTTGAATTTTACAACTAAATTCGTAGGTTTGTGATGAGCATTTTGCTATTGGCGCAAAACACCAGAAATAAAAACAGTTATAAGTTTTAGATTCTAATGGCTCTAAAGCATAAAGTAGGGATTTTATTTTGTTAATATGCGAAAGAGAAGCCGTAAAGTAACTTCTCTCAATTAAAAAAATTCTATTTTTCAACTTAATAAGAAAATAAAGTTTGTTTAGCCTGCTAATATCTACGGTAATATTATCTGTCACTTAACTTTTATGAAAGTATATTGTCATAATTTTTCTATTTTAATATTAGTTATTGTTGTTAATCTCATATTGTGCCTAATAGGATCTACATTAAGAACAAATCTTCTGGCCGTCACATAACTTTTATTACAGTATATTGTTATAATTATTATTAGTTATTATTGTTAATCTCTTTTTGTCTTTCATTTATAAATTAAATTTTTAAGAAATAATTTGTAAATCTCATATTTTGCCTAATATGATCTACGGTAAGAACGAATTTTCTTTCCGTCACATAACTTTTATTACAGTCTAATGTTATAAGTGTTCTATTTTATTATTAGTTTTAATTTTTTATGCCTCATTTTTAAATAAAACTTTACTATAGACATGCGTAGGTAAACCAGTATATATGTTGTTTGATACAGTCTACAATTTCAACTATCAACTATAAGGATCAAATATATACTTCGATAATGAGGGAGGTAATATTGATATTTGTGGAGATTAGTTTAAGATTATATAAAGTCAAATAGGAAGAAATAGGCGTGGAATGATTGTATTATGCCTAGCTTAAAAGTGAGCTGGAGTTACTACCCCTAAAAAGCAGCGTTTGAAATCGTAGCTTTTTATTAGCTTCGAAAATCTCCTGGGACAAAGTGAAACATTACTATATCGCTGATGTTTACTAAGCTTAAAACAATACAAGGACAAATACTATGAGTAGATAGAGAATGGAAGGAGGAAGATTGTCTTACGCCAGTTTTACCAAGTGAGTAGCCTCTGACATTTGAAATCGTATCGTTCAAACACAGACCCGTAACCGCGGTATGGAATACGAGATTACCTCAATGGTAAACCTCATGATATCACTGAATAACGTTTTGAGTTAACATTTTCAATACAAAGATCTGACGTAAGTATTTATATCAATTCACTTACATATACACACGCACTAAGGGCACCTCGAGGTGGTGTGATGGTTGGCAAGCTTGTCTCGCTAGAACAATAACGACTGAGTAGTGAGTTCGATCCTTACTGGGTGCCCCATACTTTCGGCCATGTGCCACATTAAACTTACTCTTGGAAAATCACATTATGGGCATCTTGGTGTGGTGTAATGGTTAGCAAGCTTGTCTCGCTAGAATCGATCCTCACTGAGTGTCCCCTACTTTCGGCCTTGTTCTACATCTAAGTTAAGCTTAGAAAACCATTTGGGCAACCTCGGTGTGGTGTAATGGTTAGGAAACTTGTCTTGCTAGAACAGTTACTACTGAAATGTGAGTTCCATCCTCACTGGATGCTCCATACTTTCGGCCTTGTGCCACATCTAAGTTACACTTGGAAAATCTCTACACGCACTAATAAAACACATGCACACATTGGCAATTTTTAAATGTTGAAATCTTTTCTATATTTTTGATGCGACCTGACATTTTCTTATCAGTCCAATTGAATTTCCTCACTTTGTGAGATTAATCACTTCTTTTTTTTTAATTTATCAACTGTAGACATCGACCAACACCGTCATGTTGCCAAGGGTTACCTACCAAAGGCCATCCAAACCATTGTCGCAATGAAAGAAGCTACTAACTCCATACTCCGACGTATTGATGAGAATGGTAAGTGCTGAATAATTCTCTTTATATTCCAATCGTTTCAATTCAAGATTGATATCTATTTACACGACCAACCTTTTCTCTCTCATTGTCTTGCCGATATAGTTTTGTGATTTGGCAAAGGAATCTAATCTTGTTAAAAGTTTAATAAAAATCATTATAGTACATCCACTTTTGAGAAGAACTTTTAATAAAAAAAAAACAGAAAATAATTTACACTAAAAGAACAATAAATTAAACATTGAATATAAGTTCTATAACTCAAGGACCCATGTATGTGTGTTTCTCAGAAGTCTGTAGATAGCAATTTCTATCTATTTACATTATTCGGACTATTTTCCTCATCCTTGTCGCCATATTTATTACAACGTTTCGGCCGTTGTACTCTCCGGCCTTCTTCAGGTGGTTGGAATGTCTTTATTTCGCTCACTGGGGTAGACTGTTCTAGTTCCACGTGCTATGTTTAATGGATGTCAGTTATCAGTTATCTCCTGTTAATTCCCCTCTCCAAGTTCTCTACTGCCTTAACCGGGTATTGAACTCACACTCTTTGGGTCCTGTCACTGGATCTAACCGACGCCTTTATCCACTGTGCCATGTGTCCTTGAGACATTCCAACCACCCGAAGAAGGCCGAATATGGCGACAAAGATGAAGACAATAGTCCGAATAATGTAAATAGTGTACATAAGACCTCATCTCAGAAATATAGACAGCAATTTCTATGTTGTTGGTTCTAAATACTCTTTGGTCCCGTGTCTTATGTTAACTTTGTTTTAGAACCTAAAATGGACATGTTCATTTATTTTTTTAGTGTTTGAGGAAAGTTGTGTGGAACGCAACTTAGATAACATGTTCAGTATGGAAGCGTTGGGTTTGCCCAGCGAAGAAGCAGAATTCTGGGCATGACGTTAAACTGCAACCAAGGGCGTCCTGGGTATGATATTAAACTGCAGACAAGTGTTCGTCCTGGGCATGACATTAAACTGTACCAGTGTCCTGGGCATGACGTTAAACTGCAACCAAATGTTCGTCCTGGGCATGACGCTAAACTGCACGAGTGACCTGGGTATGACTTATAACTATTCTGGTAGTAACATAAACATCGATTTACTAGGCATCATTGTGGGGATTTGTACGCCAGGGTCTCCGAAATCAGAGAATTTTAGGCTGGTTGTGGTATTGACTCCGATTCTCGGCCCACGAAGTCAGAACTTTGATAGAACTTTGGGCTCTGAATATAATATAAGTTTAACTGTAAACTTACATTCTAATGTATCTATTCCTTTTTCTGGGGGGATAGGTTAGATTACTTAAATTGAAACTTACGCGTTGTCAGTAAGTTACCTTTTATAATAATTCGGAAAATGTACTTGATCGTTGAAAGCAAGTTTAAGAATTTTGATTAAATTTGATAATAGGATTCCGTACACTCTAAAGCCTCCAGAATCATAGAATTTCAGGCTGATATTGTCTCCTCATTTTAGGCCCTCGAAGTCGAAGAAGTTTGGACTTCAAATATGTGAATTTGATTTACTCGTTTAAAATAAGTTTATTAGTAAAATTAAAATATAAAAGCGTATATAGACTGCACTTGCCATGACCACAGTTCAATACACAAGGGTCTGATTGATTAAATGTAAAAAAATCGGCTCGATCCGTTCGATAAGTTTGGACGTAAAAGGAAAATTAAACTGTAACTTTTTGTCCTTACTACTCACTTATTTTTTACGCAAGTAAATCAATGTTAGATCACACGTGTACGGAAATAAAGACGACCATAAATCGATAAATAACCGGCAGATATGGATTTTACTTCGATTTTAAATATTAATGGGCCCTACTTGACAGAATCGTAGCTTTAATTATTAATTAACATCTTAATTTAACACCTTAATTTGGCGCGAATTGTCAGCCTGTAATGTACACAAATAGATCTCGCCACTTTGTTTACATTAGTTTTAGGCGCAATTTTTTAAAAGATTAAAACACAATTCTGTAAGATTTCTTCTTACTGTACTTTATGAACATCAAATTGTGAAATATTTTGAAATATTTCGAAATTGTCTCAGTAGGTCTGTTAGAAACGGATCTTAACGACCCTTTCGTCGACTGGGTGTAGTAACTTTTTTTTATTTTTTCGAACACGTGTATATTAGACTTTTATTTAAAAATAGAAGCAATTCATTTTCACACTTGTCATGTCCCCAGTTCAATTCGTAAGGGTCTGATTGATTAAATGTAAAAAAAAAACGGCTCGCTCTGTTATTTTTTCAGGAATATAATGTAACTTTAAAATAGCTTTAGCTCCAATGTTTTTGCTATTAACGAAAAAGAAAGTGTGACAGACACGTACGGATGGTAGGTAGACGTACAAGTTTATTAATATGTAGATAATGAAAATTAATTCAAAATCAGGTCGCAAGGTACTGTCGGGGTCAATGAATTACGAGAATAAAGCTATAGTACCTATAAATGAATTGCAAATGATTTTCAAAATGTAATGAAATACGAATCATGTAAAAAAGATTATTAGTGGCCAGGCACGAATACAATAATTACACATATTACAAACTACTCTATTTATAATCTTACAATTCTTTGCTTAGGAAATTCATTATGAATTAGTGTATAACGTGCAAAGACGGCCTAACTTACACGAAGCTTCCTTCCAGACTAAATTTGTAGCGATTACTACTATGTTTAAAACGCCTACATTTTTCTCAACTGTGATTGGTCAAATAATAAATACTATCACAGGACAATTTACTGATCGCATTCACCACACTGAATTTTTCCTACTCTTAATTCACAAACATGCTTTTGTTATAAAATCACCGATTGGGTAATTTTTCATCCAATCAGATATTTTTTGTTTGCTCTCGAAATTTCTCCGGCCGTTGTCCTGGGAGCCTACCCATAGTTATATAAACCAGAATTCGTTCCAAAAATAGACAGTAGAAGCAGAACTCAGTAGAACTCAGCAACTCACGCGTCTACACAGACTATTCATTCTACTCACTGCGCACACACACACAGAACTTAAATATCATTCACCATCAGTTCTATGTAACAAGCCAAGTTGCAACAGCTCTGTTAGTTATATATAATCCACAAATGAATTACTACATGTTCTTCTGAAAACATCATCCTATCTAATATAGAACTTTGAACATTTTTTCAGAAAACTTGTTTATTTACATTTAATCTTTCAGCTAACTGATAAATGGAAACTACTCTCCTTTCTTATTGTTTCACACATTACAGAAAATGTTTTGTATTTGTTGATTTTAATATATATATTATCGTTGAAACAAAAATCGGTTTTCCATTGTTTTTCCTTGATACAAAAAATGTATAATTGTTAAATGCTATTCAACACGCAGCCGCATCAATCTTTTCAACACAACCAGCATTTACAAATTCATTAAAGATTTAATTGATTTTGCGTCAGATTATGTTAAACTGGTGAATAGGAGTTAATAAATATTTAATTTTAAGTGTTTTTATATTAAAATTAGTCTAATACGAGACTCAATATAGATGTTACGGTCTAATTAGTAATGATGAGTATAATGTGTGATGTGAATGCAAGAGAGAATAAGAAGGATAGATAATGATTGACCCTTGATTTAAAGAGGTCAAGTTTAAAGTGTTCAGGGAAGCACCCATACGGAAATCTGTCCCACAAAATGGTAGTTCTTAGGGAGGAGGGAAGCTGTCAGATTGGAATCTTTTAAAATTTGAAACACGGGGGAAATGAGGGTGATTTGAGTATGTGAAAGTACAATGGCGTGTCCTAGCTTTAAAAGTTTGAACTGGTAGTGATAATCTTTCTCAACAAGAATACGACAAATCCAACAGTTTAAATGTATAATTACTTTGTCTAGGTCTTTTGAAACTCATGAATAATATATTCATTTTTTTTCTTTTAAGGCTTAGAGTCACCGCAAGTATTAGGGGGAAAGCGAGACTGTCATCAGCTGAAGAAATCAATTGATGGTAAGTTGTTTTCTTAATTCTTTTGTTATTTTTGTAGCATCTGGGAATGAAGTCATTGAAAAATTTTCTCTTTGAAGGAATCTACACTTGAATTAACATTTAAGCAGAAATGCTTGCTCCTTTCTGTATTTTATCGAATGAAAATCTTTTTCGCTTTTTGTACTAAGGCGAAAAACTCACAAAAGTAAGGATGAAACATATGTGAGCAAGATTTAAGAAACATGGAAGGCAAAAGGAAACATACTTATAATCAAAAAGAGACAATTGAAATTTCTAGAGCACATAATGAAGAAGGAAGACTAAGAGAGTTTGCAACTCACAGGACATACTGAAGGCAATAGAGAAAAAGGGCGAAAGCAGCGAAAACTTAACGAGTTTGTGTAAATGGATGTCAGAACAGGGATTAGGAGCATAGCAAAAAAACAAACAAACAAAAAAGCTTGCTAAGCACTACAAAGTATAGAAGAAGAATGAGAAGAGAAAAGTTAGACTTGTGTTTCTTTATTTAATTTACTTGGCTTCATCGGCTTGCATTAAACAAAACGAAATAAAACCAGCCGACACAAATTAAAGATGGCATCGGTAATCATTTAAACTCACTGAACTGACCTTGCCAGTATTATAATCATGTTACATCGAATGGAGTGAACGACTAAATAAAGGACATAACAAAAATGAACCAAAAACGAGTTTATATATTTGATAAAAACAAAAGCATTAAAATGTTTGAAGGCAAAAGCGAATTAAACTTTCTAAAAGATTTTATTTCATCAGCCAGGCAGCTACGAGGAAGACAGGTTATATGATATGTACGGCAAACGCTTTGTTCTACGTTTTTGATTTTTTTAATACAAAGGTTTTTTTTTTCCATTGTTTAATTTAAAATTTGGAAAGAAAAACTATTCATTTCTACGGGCAAAATCCCTTTTTCTTTGTTAAATGAAGAGCGAAAAATTCTCCAAATAGATTGTATTAACGCTTTCATACTTTTAACTGTTCTTTAATCAGTATTTTTTCAAATTATTCCAGTTGGTTTGATCAGGGTTCAATTGTAGGACCTAGGCGATCATGGTTCTCCACAATTTTCTTTATTTTTAATATCTGTATACCAAAATCAACAAGAATGCATACCTGTGAAGTGTTTTAATACAGGATAGAAAGTGTGATTCTGAAATTCGAAGACGCATTAGGATAATGAAAATGCCTTCCAAAAGCTAAGCAAAGTATTAAGAAACAAAGAAAATTCGTCGGAAACAAAGAAATGAATACTGAACTGCCACGTAGATAGGTTTGTCTATCGTCAGGTTCACACTCCTCTCCGGTCTTTTGAACAGGGGTAGATTTTATCCAGTTTCCGGTTTATGATTGGGTTTCCGTTTCCTTTTAAAGTCTACTTCAATTTCATACTTTTAAGTATATTTTCATTTACTAATTAAATCTTGATATCTTCAAGTCCAGAATTAGGTGTTATCTTTCCTCCATAGCTTCAAGAATTTCACTTCTTGTCCATTCTAATGCAACTTCACACACTAATCCTCTATTTTGAATAGCCCTTGGGTCTTTTATTGGGTGAACATTAGTAAACAAAAACATATCCTTCCTCCCATTTGGCTGTGAATGCTGGGCAATCTCTTTACAGATGAAGAGGAAACTTGAGACAGCAGAAATGTTGTTTTCCTGAAGATGCTGAAGATACCATGAACCAATCATGTTTGCAACAACGAAAATGGAAACAAAAAGGAAACTTATTCTTAACATCAGGAAGAGACAGTTGAACTTTCTATTGCACATAATGAGGAAAGAAAGCGGGATTGGAATATTTTATACTTACAAGGCAGGTTGAAGGCATGAGGGACAGAGGTAAACGTCGCATAATCTACTTAGACAGCTTGAGTAAATGGATGGCGGAACAAGTTTTAAGAGAAATATCAAAAAGACAAAATTTATTAAGAGCTACAAAGGATAAGAAATTTTGAAGAGCCATAATCGCCTACGTCCTGAAGGGACATGGCACATAGAAGAAGTAAACTGTATATTGTCGTTATTTTTCTTGGAAAATAGTGTTTTCTCGTTGCCTTCGATGTGTTATTGACTTCAGAGCTGTTATTGTAGCAACCAAGGCTAGAGAGCCCGGTCTACCCTACTATTTAAACAATAGCTCAGTGGGAGAAGAGATAAAGCCATGTCTTTCTCAACAGGATTACTGTGAAATGTCTACGGTATTAGTTTGAATTTTAACTCGACTCGACGAATTCTTTTTTTTTTAGTAAGTTAGCGCATTCTTTCTTCATTGGATACCAAACAATTTCAGTTTAGTACCCGATAAACTAACCTTTGGAAATAAGCAAGGGTACCAACCGTAGAACGCAAGCTAACCTCCAGGGTAAAGAGGGGTGTTTGTAAATGAATGTCAAAACAGGCATTAGGAGTGATAGCAAACTGGCAAAGCTTACTAAGAACTATAGAAGATAGCAATTTGTGAAGAGACTTGATTACCAAAAGACCTGAAGAGAACCGGACACATAAGAAGAAAGGAGTTAAAAATGGCAGCGGATTTGCTGCGTTTCTTTATTTCATTGGCTTTGCTCTATCCGTTTGATGTTTAATTGGCTGATGAATTAATGAGTGAATAATTATACTTGCTTTGGATCTATCTATGTGAAGTATAGTAAATATATTTAGAACGAGGACGGTCGACGTAGAATGATTCTCATCAATGTAGTTTTGTATGCCGCTGTTAGCGGGTTCGGTGCTAATCTGATGAATCGCTATTGTCTTCTGTCAATCTTAAACAGCTATAAAAGACGAGAAGGATATTTCGAATTAGTTTACTCGTCTTTATTGCTTTTATGGCATCGATCCGGTTGCAGTGCTTTCCGGCCTTCTCCAAGCTATGGCATAACATGTGCATGCTCTGTTCAAATGGTTCAGCTGAGCAAAGATGAAAAGTTCATATGAAATTCTCTTTAGAAAAAAAGTTTATTAATTTTAAGGAACCCTCCCAAACTAAAAGAAAAAAAACATCTGCCGGAGTGTCGTACATTTCAGTGGAGGAAAAACCTATTAAGACAATACAGAAATATTCCCCGGTTAAATGTAGAGGCAGATTTACATCACAAGGAAGAACTGGCGGTTGTAAATTCTGGTTACTGTATTCAGCAGACACCTGAAAACTGGCGGAAAGTAGAGCGACTGAAATAAAAGTTAAAAATGGTTAAAAATAAAAGAATCATTATACAAAGGAGGTACTTGGGTTAGATCTGTAACAATATATATTTTGTTCTTTGTCGTATGTGCCAGGTGTACTATAATGTGTAGACAGTAGGAATTCATAGACCAGAATGCTCTATTGAGGAGATGCCTAATCACACAACTTTAACTGTTCGAGCTGTTATGCAAAATCTGCGCAAAAAACAAAAATGAATAACAAAACTGGAGTGCTTGTTAATAAGAGAAAAAGAACCGAAAATCATTTGTCATGCATATCATAAACTTAAGAAGCAAGTTTCAAGGACCTGATCAGAAGTTAGAAAAAACATTCCATTTAGACTACTAAGCTGAGAGACAAAATAAAACATCTGGTATTTAAATCAAATGCAGTCAAATTGGATCTTCTATCATAATACAGATTTCTTCTTCTCAGTATGCCTATTCAGAGAACAAAAGTTTTAATGTATTTCAACATATGATATTTAAAACAAACCATCAGCACATTACAAAACATTACAGTAGTGATTTAGCTGCAGCAGAAAACATTACAAGTTGGTGCAATTGGACATAAAGCAAGAAGCCACAATGTAAACCCACCCACGCATTCACGAAATCATTTTTGTTTGGCAGCTTCTTAGGACATATTTCTCAACGGTTTTAATGTTATGTTTCTTAGCAGTGTTTTACCATTATAGACATCGCCTTTCAGTTATGTCTCTTCTTTTGTAGTTTCCTGTTGGTTAAGGATAGGAATGTGCTGATGTATATTTATGTAGGATGAATCAGCTGGTAGAGCGGTTAATTTGTTAACAGTTAATATAATTACTTTTAATGTAGCGGTTATAGTATTAGCAATAGTACTACTACTACTACTACTACTACTACCACTACTACTATTACTACTAGTACTAATAATGATGATAAATATCGTGATGCTACACCAGGTATGGAGCCTGCTCTTTTTTCTGCTATTTTACAATAATGCTCACCCTGTACAAGATCCAAGAGCCACACCAGTTAAAGGTTTACAGCTTTTAATTTATTTGATGTATTAACATTTATATGTTTTGTTTTGGTGAATTAAAATGTGTTTCAATTAATATCTCATTTAGTGCCACATATTATCATAGATTAGCCTGTTATTCATGTTCCCTAGAGACTGATGCAATTAGTATATCTGGTCATGAATGGGTGGAGTGGGAGAGCGTCATCGCCGAGTATCGAGAGGGTTGTCAAGGCAGCCAAGGTGACGTGGGAGACACATCTAGATACTTAGGAACACAATCAACCAGGTACCATCTAATCAGACTTAGTCTCCCCGAAGTTATATCTGACTAGGCCTCCTGCAAGGTGATCTGCTGCTTTTAATTTTATCAAAATCTTTCGTCATATCTCGTATATTTGTGTCATGCTGGGTATATTTTATAGTTTATTTCTACCCCAGCGTCAATTTGTTGGAAAGGTGCTCTCTCACTCAACAACAACAAAAACAACAACAACAACTATAATTATAATAATGATGTTTGAGTAAATGATGTTGTTAAAGAGTAGGGCTAAGTGGAAGTGATCATTTAAGGTAAAATAAGAGCGTAAGGAGCGCTGATGATAATATTGGTTTACGGCCTCGATATCTAGTCTTTTGGCAGGAAAAAGTGCATCTTATGTTCTGTCAGTTACGGTAACTCTTTGCTTGCTCGCCCCAACCTTCCTTACAGCCAAGTTGCTCGACTGTCCATGTGCCTAAGTATTTTCATTGTACAATAATATTCATAAAATACGTTTCAATCCTTCAAAAATAGTTATCTACGGATACACAAAAAAGGGATGTTTTTGCGGGATCGGTCAAGGCCGTTAAAAGTTCCGGAGAAGATACAAAATAAAAAATAGGAATCACGTAAACAATATATATTGTTAGGAGAATTTGACAATTAAGTAATTCATTGAGTCTGAAAGAAACCTCAACATAATGTCGAGCACTGGACGGCCGTTTCGTCCTATATTTAGGACTCATCAGCAGTGCGCATCGCTACCGAGAATTGAAACTCTGACAGTTGAGTTATCAAGCAAACGTCATACCCACTGCAGCAACGGGCCTCGGTAACGAAAAGGTAGCAAATCAGACTCAATATAGCGCCGCTCGCTCACAAATTCCGTGGTGGAACTCAACTGAAATTTTCTGTAACCATAGGACTGTGCCCCCCGGAGCCACGACTACTATAACCAAGCCGCTCAAACTGAAGCATTAGAAGCCGGATCAAGCAATGATATACACATAATAGAAATTGTTAGGAGGATTTGATAATTATAACTAAGTAATTCATTGAGTCTGAAATAAACCTCAACAGAATGCAGAAAGCACTGGACGGCCGTTTCGTCCTATATTTGGGACTCATCAGCAGTGCGCATATATATATATATATATATATATATATATATATATATATATATATATATATATATATTCAACACCATCACTTGATAAGACACCAGAAGTGTTGAAACAAAATGGCTATTTTGTAGTGATTTTATAACATTTTTATGTTATAATTTTCGAATAAATGATATATATATATATATATATATATATATATATATATATATATATAAATAAAGTAAACATTGAAGTCAACACTCAGAGTCGAATAATTTTCTATAATTTTTGTAATTTTTCCTTCTTTCACAGCAATTAAAGAAGTAGCCGTCGAAAATCTCTGCAGTAAACTGAACAGGGAAGAGATTATCGCTTACTTCAAAAGTGACTTGAACTGTTTGCTTGGCTCCATCTTCGAACTGTGGCGTGCCAGCGAAAGGGACGGTACTTATTGTAAGTAGAGAGAAACCATGCATATATTCGTTCATCCTTCTCTTTGTTCAAATATCTTTAATATCAAGTATCTCTATTGTTATTTCATTCTGTTCCGATCCACACACATTCACTACTTTTACTCGTTTCATTTATATCGTTTATCCGGATAGTTTCTATCTATCTATCTATCTATCTATCTATCTATCTATCTGTTTGTTTCTATCTATATCTATCTATCTATTTGTTTGTTTCTATCTATATCTATCTATCTATCTCTATCGGTTTGTTTCTATCTATATCTATCTATCTCTATCGGTTTGTTTCTATCTATCTATCTATCTATCTATCTATCTATCTCTATCGGTTTGTTTCTATCTATCTATCTATCTCTATCGGTTTGTTTCTATCTATCTATCTATCTCTATCGGTTTGTTTCTATCTATCTATCTATCTATCTCTATCGGTTTGTTTCTATCTATCTATCTATCTATCTCTATCGGTTTGTTTCTATCTATCTATCTCTATCGGTTTGTTTCTATCTATCTTCCTATCTATCTCTATCGGTTTGTTTCTATCTATCTATCTATCTCTATCGGTTTGTTTCTATCTATCTTCCTATCTATCTCTATGGGTTTGTTTCTATCTATATCTATCTATCTATCGGTTTGTTTCTATCTATATCTATCTATCTATCTATCTATCTATCTATCTATCGGTTTGTTTCTATCTATATCTATCTATCTATCTATCTATCTATCTCTATCGGTTTGTTTCTATCTATCTATCTATCTATCTCTATCGGTTTGTTTCTATCTATCTATCTATCTATCTATCGGTTTGTTTCTATCTATCTATCTATCTATCTATCGGTTTGTTTCTATCTATATCTATCTATCTATCTATCTATCTATCTATCTGTCTATCGGTTTGTTTCTATCTATATCTATCTATCTATCTATCTATCTATCGGTTTGTTTCTATCTATATCTATCTATCTATCTATCGGTTTGTTTCTATCTATATCTATCTATCTATTTCGAATAATATCTATCTATCACAGTTTATTTCTATCTATAGCAGTTTGTATCTGTCTATTTACTTTTACCTGTTTCTATCTATCTCAAACGGTTCATGTAAATATATTCCCGTCTCCGTCTATTAATACCTATCTATATCTGTTTATATCTATCTTCTATATATCTAATTATATTCATATGTATTTTCTCTTTAATCTCTTACTTTCCTCTACTTATCTATTGATCGACTGATGTTTGTGCCGACAGCCAGTTATTTTTCAGCCTCAGCAGTCAGTGTTTCTGTCAAAGTAAAGTTCAAATTTTTAAACACTGATTTTTAAAGCTGCTGGGTTAGTTTTTATCTTCCGGAAAATTAGGGTAATACATATACTTTTTCAAGTGATTTATGTGTTTTCTCTACCTTCAGTTACTCTTGGATACCGAGATATTATTCAAACAATCAAGAATTTGTTGGAAGCTATCGAAAATGGTACAAGGCGATTTGCAGAAGAAATTGAATATATGGACATCAGCAAGGAGTGCTCAAAATTCGGTAAGATTTGTCCGTCTTTTATTCAAAATAATGTGATGGGAAATTCATAATTATCTAGACTGAACTCATTTCATTATAATATTTGATATTTTAATTATTTTATTCCTTATAGAATAATAAATGACTACGTAGTTATTCATATTTAATAACCATGTAAGTCGCCACTTGTTCGCTTTCTGCTGTAATTTCTCAGTAATCACAATAATGGAAAGATAAATTTACAGCAGCATTGAGAAAAGAGAAGTGGCGGTTAATGCAGTCAAGCGTGACAGCAAGCAGGAAAGAATAACATTAGGTTTCAGACATCCCAGTCCTAGATTCAAGATTTTCCACGCTGTGGCAGCCTAAAATATGAAAGTGCTAGTTTATGAATTTGTTGGCATTTGTTGTGATTTCAATCTCTTGGCCGGATAGTACTCAGTGAAAAGAGATCAATAACTTAGAAATAGTAAATAAGAGGAATATATTTCTAGGGATGGAGAGCAGGAAAAGAAGAACCTGCGCATGTAAATTAGATAAAGTGTTCAGTTTGAAATACCCTGAAGATTAACCGGAAGAAATGTAGGAAACAACGACTAAAACGGTGTGACAATAACAACATATACGAGGTTATTAGTCCAAATGTAAATAATATTCACATCCCGGAAATTCAGACGGAGCTAAATTTAAACACAAAACCGGAATATTCTAATAATTTAGACGCTGCTTGTTCAGCACGAATCAACGTTAGTTAACATCCCTCTTTTGAAATACGCGCCTCGTCCTCATCTTGTCCTTTGCACAATACTGTGACTGCTCTCTGTTTTCTTTCGATTCAGCGACAAAAATGTTGATGTTGAAGTTGTTAAGATACGGAGAGAAACAATTGATTGCAGCTATATGAGACTAACATATCAAATCGTGACGTTAAGAATTAGAAGTAAATATTTTTCCCAATACATCAATTAATACAATGAATAAATTTAATTAAAACAATAAGTAATTATAATATCCTTTTTTCAAGGGTTCGATCTTTGATTAATATTCATCACTGAATTAAGTGCATTGACAAGAAAAGGGATTATGATTTACATACCTCATCTTTGTTGTTATTATCACAACATTTTGGTCGCTGTGTCTCCTGTTCTTCTTCAAGCGCTCACGTTATATTCACCAAGTACATTTTGTCGTCAGTAAAAATCACAAACATAAGTTACAGTTATCAACACCCCATAAAAACAATTACCTCGGTGTTAAAAATGCTTTTCTGCGATATTTTAAACTAAAAGTAAATAATGTTTGTCTCAATTCAGTTTAGTTAAACTTTAAATCGGCTAAACGTATTCAAATAAAGTTTATGAAAATTATATTTTATTTTTTAAATAAAGAGAAGGACGCTGTGCTGGCAGATTTGTAAATATGGTTAAAACCAGCCATTTTAGCGATTAAAAAATCATTACAATGAATTTAAATTCATTTACACTATTTTGCTTATTGGAAATATTAAATTTAATTGATTAGCTTAAAATTAAAACTAAAATAAAAGCTTCGGGAAAGATTTTTCCTTTTAAAAACTTCATTTGAAACCTAAGATATCGCTTTTCTTTGGAGATATCTACTTATATATAAGGAAAAATCAAAGCTTCTTTCAGATGAAAACTTTGGAGATTAAGGAGAGTTTGGGGACAGAAACATTATTTAGAAATATCTCAGGATATTACCCGAAATTGTTGTTTCTCCTTAAAGTGTGGCAAAACCAGATTTAGGCAGACGCAGCTTCGGTCCTATTTTGGAACTCTGATATTAACAATCCAATAAATTACAAATGTTACGGACCCCTTGGTTTTTAATAGATATTTACCGATTTTAATAGCAAAATGTTTCATAAACAACATAAAATTTGGTGATCCTGTTCTTGTAATTAAAATAAATCTCCGCGCCAAGCAACTTTTCTCACGTTAAATAATTTTCTAAACAATCTTGTGAACTCGTAAGTTAGATAACATATTTTATATGGCTTTTCTGAATTACGATGAGCAAATTTAAACCATGATTTCCATGCAGTTCCAATTACAGAATATTCACTTTTCATATTTTGCGATATTTGCCGATTCGGACGAAGCTCCTTGATTTTATCAACATTTCATCACAAATACGAAGTATTCTAAATTTGGTAATTCTTGCACATTTATAAATCTAGCATTCGTCCGTGCATTGAATACTGCTGCCATATTTTGTCTGGTGCTCCTGCTGTACATCTCAAGATACTTGGCAAAATCCAAAGAAGGGCCTGTAATGTAATTAACCCTGACCAAGCATCTCGATCTCAATCACATTCTTGCCAATGTGACATGGCTTCCCTCTGTCTTTTCTACAAATATTTACATGGCAACTGTACTGATGAGCTTTTTGCATTGCTGCCTCGACTACATGAATTTAAGTTAGCTGCTAGATTGGCAACCAGGTCTCACCGTTTTACTGCTGAACTAACTAGATGCAACTGCCAATTTCTTTACTCGTACTTCTTACCTGTGGAACTCCCTTCAGATCTCTCGCTTCCCTGATATCCAAATCTTCAAAAGTTTAAAAGCAACGTCAATTGCCATCTTCTGTCTTGCGAAATGCTGTTTCTTTATTGTCTTTTCTTCAATCCTCCCCGCTAAAGTATTCTTGCTCTCTTTCATTTCCTCTACCCCACCTTGCGTAGTGGCACTATCGCCTTGCTTGGGGTGAAACGATTTTAAAAAAGAAGAAAGATAATGACTGATCACTGAATTAAAAAAATAAAGACTGAAGTGATCACGAAAGTACCCACATGGGAGTCTGTTTCACGAAGTTATAGTTCTCGAGCAAAAACTGAAATCTGTTGAACTCATAATGAGGAAAGAAGTAATGGCGAATTTGACATTCACGTGGCATATTGAAGGCAAGGGGAGCAGGAGAAACAGTGATTAAACTATTTAACAGGTGTGTGTGTGTGCTTTAATGGCAGGACAAGGTCAAAGGAATGGTAATGAAACAAATATTATGTAACTTTGTCTATTCCAAAACTGAATCTCGCATGTGTAAAATTAGATTTTATTCAATTCGAGCCTTTGTCAATTGCCACCGGCCAGTGGGTGTATATCCACTGTGCCCTCTCCAAACGTGAACCCTACATTCGCGTCTAGTTATAAGCAACTGTCACTTCTCCCACAAGGGCTTGTGTCTATATATCGACCTGCTATACGGTTTTTCCCATATGTGCACACATTAGGAAGAGCTGGGTCGACCAAGTGTTTACATGTCGAGAACAGCCACTGATATTAAATGAATATATTTATGTTGTAATTGATTTTTTTCCAATTGCAGTGCATCAGAAACAGTTGGCCGTATCAAGAGAATCGAAATCTGAAAACAAAGTACCAGGCGACGAAGGTAAGACAGAAGAGGAGAATAAAGCGAAAGATGGAGGGAAGGGGGTGCATGCAAATACGGTGGTTGTCAGTGGCAAGGTCAACACCTTCGGAGCCTCATTGGTTGATAAAGTAGAAGAAGTCCTCAACCTGGAGAAGAAGGAACTAAATGAGATCAAAGCTGTGGCCGAGAAAGAGATAGAAAAGGTGGGTGGAGCAGGGAACGTCAGTGTTGGGTTGGTTGGAGTTCACGACACAAAAAATACGGACGAGAAAAAAGAGGATAAGGTAGAACAAAAGGAGGATGGTGAAGGAAAGGAAGAGGAGGAAGAAGGAAAAGAAGAAAATGAAACAGCTAACGCAAATGCAGAATCTGAAAAGGAAGTAAAGAAGGCGGAAGTAAAAGAAGCAGAAACCGAGAAGGAAGAAGAGGAAGAAGAGAAAGAGGAAGAAGAGAAAGAGAAAGAAAAGAATGTAACGGAAAGTGAAAAAACGGAAGAGGGGGGTGAAGTGAAAGAGGAGAAGAAAGAAGAAGAAAAAGAACAATCCGAGGAGAATGAAGTTGAAAAAGTAGAGTCTGAAGAGGAAAACGTAACGGAACATACGCCTGTAGTAGTTGGCAATGCTACATCAGACAACCATACTAACGAACTGTCTGATGATATCGACAAAAAGTTGAAAGTCATTTTGACGAATGAGGAAAACAATTTGAATGCCATTCTTCATAAACTGGATGAAAACAACCAAACGGCTGTTGAAAAAATAGATAAGGTGAAAGAGGAAAAGCACGAAATAAAAAATATGCTAAAAGAATTGGAGACAGTCAAAGTCAATTTAGACACAATCGACGCCGTTAAGAAGAATAAGAGCATCGAAACAGATGACGAAGAACACGAAGATAGTAACGTCACCATCATTGATGTTATTAGGAAAAGTCCAGTGCTTACTACCAAATTGATTCCTAGAGTTGGTATAATTATACCGAAAAATGAGAACACTAATGTTACGGTAAAAGAGGCTATGCCACGGATAACTCCGCAACCCGCAATCCAGCAAAAGGTTTCTATCCCACCGGAAACAAATGTGAAAGACTTAGAAAATGAAGAAAAATCTCTAGAAGTTCTGAGAACATTTGGTCAAGGTGCTTTTCCCGCCTCGAACATTACGCAACCAAAATCAAATAGTGAAGATGAACAACTGAAAGCCGATGTTGTCCCGGAAACTGCTGTAACTGGTGGGGTTAAAGACATTGATGCACAAGAAGAGAAAAACGAAGAAGAGAAAGCAAAAGAGATGGTCGAGAAATTTAAAGAGGAAGAAGAAAAAGAACAAGAGAAAAAGGAACAAGTTATGGAGCCTGAGATAAATGCAAACGTAACCAACATGGAGGACGAGAAAGAAGAAGAAAGAAAAGAACAGAAGAAAGAAACCATAATGGACAGCAAACCGGTAGAAAAGATGGCGGTGACAACGAACAAGCCATCACTGGTCCCTGCTGAATCGAAAAATAAAAACAATACACTGGGTAAGTGAAATCTTTTGACGCTTTGAGAGCTAGAAACTGCTATTGTCTTTTAATTGATTTCTGATTCTAAGGTGGAATTTTAGTTACAAAAAATCTACACTTTCGTAATTATAAAAGAAAAAATACCCCATATATTGGTGTATGAGGAGACTGAACATCTAAGACACGTATAAAATTTTAGCTATACTGGCTGTATAAGACTATTCGGTGTTAGAAATTTACCACTGAGATCCTGTTGCTCTAACAGGTTCCTTAAAAACAAACTAATCAGTGGAGTGGTGATATTATTAGACACAATATAAGTCAACATGATCTCGATCAGAATTTGACCAATTCGTTTAACCTGTCACAACATATAGCCATATACAGTTAAGTATCATCATCAGAGCTGTTTTGACTTGAAAGCACATTCCAAATCAGTGTGATTTCACATCTTCAGCATGGTTGCTCGTTTTCAAGATCCGGTCCATTTACTTATCTTCAACCTCCACAGAGTCAACTTGTGGTTTGTGTAACTATAATTATCGGACCTTAGTTACAGTTAAAGTATGTGCCCCACCAGGCCCATATACAGTTTTGAAACGTCCAGAGTTTGTCTTCTTTTATACTGGTTTCCAGGCAAGTCTAAAGAACCCAGTCTTCCCTGCTATTTAACCCATAGTTGGGTGATAGATGGATTCATACCTTTCACAAGGATATTTCTGCGTAAGTGAATATAACGATCTCGACTGGAATTCGAACTCGGCTTGCCGATTTCTCGCTCTATGCTTTTAACCCACATATACAGTTAAACGACACTCCACCGCTGTTTGAGTATCCTGACAAAACTGTGTGAAAAACCGCTCTGCCGGGCAATGTAAAGAAAACGCACCTTAACAAACTGAACTGATCTTGGTGTACTCATTGCAAATGAGGTCTGGTTAATTGTTAATATCGTCTGTTGTGCAGTTATTTCAGCATATATTGTACAAGTTTATAATATATTTCTGCTATTATGATATAACCTTATTATTAATGCAACGTTGAAAGCGTTAAGTTCATTAGAACATATACTTTTGTATAGTGTAATAGCATGGACTTAGAAGCTGGATGTGGCATACACTCGCACGCTAAGAGCTGTGCTGAACATCTCATAATAAAACCATCCAACAAAGAACTAATTATATAGTGAACAACCAGCCATATTAGAAATAATTAGCCAACGGCGAATAAGTTTTTTGTTGAACACTGTTAGCATGCAAAACAAGAGTTAGCTAGCGACTTGCTTCACTGGATGCTGAGGTACGGTCACACCCGGATCGGTCGAATAAAGTAACATATGTTGAACAATTCTGCTCTGATATTGGATGCCTCCTGGATTACATCCAGAATTTGATTCAGGATCATGATGGGTGTCAAGATTGTGATGGGTGTCCGTGCTAGCTCGACCAAAATATAAGTCTCCATGTTATCATGACGATAACATTTCATTTATTAAGATCTGTCACACTGACATCATGAGATGTGACGTACAAATATTTAATCTTGAAAGAATTAATAAATAAAACACCTTATTGCGATATTTAATTACAGTTCCACTATGAGTATTGGTAAATAAATTGTCAAAATGAAAACCCATCAAACTTTACGCATTCAATGAGAAACCAAACTGAAAATTCAATCTAAACATACTGTTCCACCCTAGACTCAAAGTCTAGCATAAAACCTAACAAATCACGCAAATAAATGGTTATTAGTTAAAATATGTTAGTTAATATTCTATACGGCTTCTTCATTATACATACAATGACCCTGTTGCATCAGTGGCCATGAATTAATGCAAGTACCCTGGGCGAAACATTATGTAAATTTACTGAAAATGATTCTATGTAGAACTGCATTGAAAAAGATACTACTGTATGTATGTATTGAAATTCTGCAATAAATATGCATTTAAAATGAGTTCACTATATAAGTGAATTGAAAATGATTTTTACTATAGAAGTACATTAAAAATTGATAGAACTATAAATATACATTTAAAATGGTTTCATTATATGCAGTGAAAAATGTTTGCTACTAGTAATAGATTAAAGCCAGTTAACTACGGAAATTGCTTTAAAAAACAGGAACAGTGATTGCCACTTTTGAGAAATTAAGGCAAGCGTTACTGATAGAATTTGATTATCTTATAATTTAAATGCATTGCTAATAGATTAATATATGATGCATTGAAAGTAAATTTTACTACAGAAAGGAATAAAACAACTACTAAAGTAAGCGAAAAATATTTTAATATTAGAAATGAATTATAAATAATAAATAAATACATTGAAAATCAGAAAGAAAAGAAATTGTTTTTAGTAATATTTACCAACTTCCCCACGGGGTAAGATGTGGCACAAGGCCGAATTTAAAGTAGGTCAATTCAAGCTCGTAGGCTCGGCCAAAAATTCCCCGTAAAGAAATTGTTGTTAGTAATGTATTGTTTCACGCATTATTGACAGAATAGTAATATTTACGCATAATGTAAATAATTATTTATCATAGAAATGTACTAAAAATTATTATAGGTTTGAATTAAGAGAATGAAATGAAGTCGTAATAGTAAATTACAGATAATTTATTTCAATAGTCTACTTTTGCTTGCTTATTGCTTAACCACTTTCCGCTTGCAATGCGGTATGAATAATATTTTTAACGTACACATGTTGAAAGAGTAATCAATTTTGGACACTCTCAATCCTTTCAATAACATACTGACCCACTTCTCCAAGTCTCAATGTCTAACCCGCCTTACTAACCGTCTCTTCACACCGAATCAAATTCATATAACCTCAATCTGGAATGCCAGGGGCCTATTCCATTCCTTTTGACCACAATATTGGCGCATTGAATATTTCTACTAAAAACTGGCCAGCATCATCGAAATAACTGTCCGTCAATCTTCACTCATCTAGCCGTCCGTCCGCTGTCACCCGGCTATAAGCCAGCATCAACGGAAGCAAGGAGTCAACAAAAATTCAATTTCACCTCTGGTTTCTATTACAAAATGGCGAACGGTACGACAGCTAACTTTGACAGCTTCATACTAACCCCTATTGGTTGGTCATTGCCTCATTCTGGTAAAAATATCTGATTTTTTTTTGTTTCCTGCTTTCTTTATCTACATTCACACTTTGCCGACTCTCAAATAATTTTAATAATCTCAATAGCGTGTCTGCTCAATTGTGAAGTGCGCTGATTGTAAGGCACTAAATTTATTTCGAGCAGCTGGAAATGAACGAAATGATTCCTCCTCATTTTTTTTTACCTTTTGCTCACAGATGACATTAGGCGTCAATGATAATTTGAAGTTAGTCGCAGCAGCTCCTCGCCCTAAAAGAACCATTCTGTCTTATAGTTTAGAATTCCCAAAAGGATTTAATATTATCTTGAGAGGTAAGTTAGAAAGAAATATATTGGAAAATATATATACATTTACAATCAAAGTTCCACAAAATAAAAAAAAAAATGTCTGTGTGTAAGGGGGGTGATTCGAGACTTTTTTTTATCTGATCCTCTCAGAAGATGAACATTTTTTTTATTTACTACTCTTTTAGACATATTACTGTAAAAAAATGTATGAATTTTAAATACACATTATTTGTTTTACTTTTCGCTTGTACTTGTTTTTTGGAATGTAACTTACAAACCTTTTTGTATATAAGACTTATATAGACATTTTAGAAGCTAATGTGGCGGAAAATACTGATTTATTTTAAAAACATAATGGCAGAAATGATACTTAGTTCACTCGAATTGTGATAGATTAAAACTAAGAGCCCAAATATAATTTTGTTTAGTTCTTAGTTTTCGTAAAAGTGGTGGTGAGCATCCTGGGTGCATTATCATTCTAAAATTACAATGTATTGTTGACGCAAACCTATCAACTCCGAGGATACAGGTTGGTTTTTATGGTAAAGGTTTGTAAAAATGTGCATTTTTATATCTTACAAAAGATTACGTACAAGTGTTCTATATATTACTGTCACAATGGCGTGTCTTTTCCTATGTGTCCAGTTAATTGCCTTTTGCCATGATGTTTAGCACGTCCCGAGCATAACGCATCTCTTTCGCATAAAATACAAGTGCTCTCTGGAATAGTCATACCGGTGCGAAAGTTTAGAAAATAAGCGTTCAAATAAACGCGAGTGTATGTTTTCTGAGGCGCTATGATTTCTGAAACAAACAAGTTGTGCCGCAGGGAAAGTTATTTGAAATTTGAAAAATAATATGCGTTCCATGCCAAACAACCAAGGTAGGTGTGAACTGAAGGAAATAATTTAATCATGCAGGAAATTGTATTTGGTATACAAGAAAACCCTAATTATTTATCTAAATTTAAGAAAAAAGAATAAAGCCCTTCAAACATTTTTAAGGGCAACCTTTAGTTTACCGAATGAAACTCTATTTCATATAAGGTAATTATCTTGATAAAAACACGTATGCATGTTTTGATAGTATCGAAAAAAGAAACCTTTTGAGTATGACACACAGTTTCTTGTTGTTATATTGAAAAGTTTGCATTTGTGAAATACGACACTTTTAAGATATACAACTTGAAAATGAATTGAATGAATTTTTTAACACCATGCTCGTTCATGACTTAGGTGATCCTGACTCTCCACAACTTTCTTTTCTTTAAATGTCCATTCAGGACGGAGGTAATCATGACTCTAAAAATTTGTCTCTATTATGTGTGAATTGCCATGCTATCTAAGCGAAAGATCGGAGAGTGGTTTCCCGTTGCCTTCTTCAACTGTTTGAATTCAGTTTTCCCTTCTATTAGATTATTTGCCACCCAAAGCTAGAAATCCCAGTCTACCCTGTTATTTCACCTCTAGCTGAGGGTAGAAACGTATTCGTGTCTTTTCGAAGAGCATTTGCGAGAAAGTAAACACAACAGACTAACCCGGAATTTGAACTCATCTCTGCGAGTCCATTTTCTGCGCCCATATCCCTTACACTACACATCCATCCAGTTGAATAATTAAGGTTTTTATTGCCTAAACATCTTTGACACATTCAGAAACGTATTCGTAAAGCTTTCAATACATTTAATCCATTGACAGTAGCAAAGATTTCCGTCAATCACATTTTAGCACTAGAACAGCAGCTCCTGTTAATGGGTTGATATTCTATACACAACGCTGTCAAATAATGATTAGAACATCATAACTGGGATTAATTTGACTTTCACTAGCTACTCCAGACCCGTGACCTTGTGCCAGACAAAGCTAAGGAAATTTTATGGGGAAATAAAAAATATTGGTAAGGAGAATTCCATAGAGAATTACCAAGTTCCCAGTAAATAGCAGAGAATCAGAGAATTATGTAACGCCTTTGGTTTTGTACTGGCGTGTCACAGACATTCCTTAGAAGTGTCTACATTAGAAAGACCTTTTACCGATTCAGAAATCATAGTAGATTAGGGAAAATTACCCACTTTTCACCTGAGCTCATTAAGCCTTTGTTTTAGTCCTTCAATTTCAGGAACATTTAGGCCGCACTGCTAATGAGTGAATATTGGAGAATTCCAAATGTTATACTTAATGAAGACAAGCAAGAATAGATGTTCATCTGAGGCTAAGAACACATTTCTTGACGAATCAGGCGTAGGCTTGTAAAAGCCGTCATTTTCTGTGTTGTATGATTCTATACCTCGCTATTCAACATTTGTATGCAGCTAAGTCACACACACACACACACACACACACACACACACACACACACACATATATATATATATATATATATGTGTGTGTGTGTGTGAGAGAGATAAGATAAAGAACAAATAGGAAACGTTTATCAATCTAACATGTTTCACTTTTATTAAAGCTTCAGAGAATGAGATAAAGAGTTATAGAGAAAAAGAAGAAAGGAATTCTGGTATTCTTACTTTTGTATTTGATTTTCATTGGTCAATCAAATTCATAAATTCCATCTAATTCTCTGATGAAGCTTTAATAAAAGTCAAACATGTTAGATTGGTAAACGTTTCCTATTTGTTCCTTATCTTATCATTATGTCCGATTCCGATCCATATTTTACGTGTATTTGATCTCAACTCATATATATATAAATATATATATATATATATATATATATATATATATATATATATATAATCAAGAACAATTTTAGGAGAACAAGTAGGGCAAATAAGGCAGATTATACACACTGTCGCACAAGCGGTAACAGATATATCCGCTCAGCGTAGATGTATTGATATTTAATAAATGAAATGCACTAAAGCAGGCATCTGCAAAAGCATATGGGTGTGTTCGGAAATGAGTAGCCTGCTACACACACACACATATATATTCATACATTTAAATCTAATATTATATATATATATATATATATATATATATATATATATATATATTAGATTTAACACACACAAGCCAATAGGAATACACTTATACATACCAGTAACTATATATTCATAGATCTAAATCTAATATATATATACAGAATAGGAATACACTTATACATACCAATAACTATATATCCATAGATCTAAATCGAATATATATATATATATATATATATATATATATACATACATACATACATACATACAATAGGAATACACTTATATATACCAGTAACTATATATTCATAGATATAAATCTAATATATATATACATATATATTAGATTTAGATCTATGTGTATGTATATGTAATTACGTGATTCGTATATGTGTGTACATATGTTTGCATATATTATGTAATTATATAACGTATGTATAAATTGCAGTGAAGATATATACATTGCATACATTGGGATTTACCTATATATCCATGTATATGTATGTGTATACATCTATGCATATATGTCTGTGTGTGTGTGTGTGTGTATATATATATATGTATGTGTTTACTTTTTACTTACTGATTTATACATATATATATATATATATATATATATATATATATATATATATATATTTAAAGACATTTATATTATGTTTAACGTTCTTTTTATAGATATTTATATGCATATTATCTATAAAAAGAACGTTAAACATAATATAAATGTCTTTAAATAAATTGTCGGACAATGTCCAATTCTAAAATATATATATATATATATATATATATATATATATATATATATATATATATATATAAATTTATTTTTACTTATATTCTATACATAGATGTATATGTATGCACATTTATATATCTGGGTATGTGTATTTGCACCTTTATATGCATGTAGGTGTGTATATGTTAATATGTAGATATTAACAGCAATAAAGTATTTGTATATACCTATGTATCACTCTGTAAATGTGGATGTGTATCTATGTAATACTAAAACTCTAATTTTGTATGTATGTACGTATGAATTTTCCCAAAATACAGCTTAAACCATACATAATACATCATGCAATTAAGGAGCATATTGTACCTTGAAGACCTGCTGAATGTAGTGCCAAATTTCATTAAAATTAGACCAGGGCTTCTTTAGCTAGGGCTGTTTTTCAATTTTTATGGCATTTTGAATAGGAAATCCAGCATTTCAATGCAGATTCTTATATCAATCCGCGTACCTAGACAAATACTTGAATATTATATTATGTATGTGAAAAATAATAAACATAAATTATATATTATAACATTATTAAATAAATATAAATATGCATAACACAATATATAGTTATACAATTCAGTACACTATATTAGGACTTTTTTTATAAACAAATATCTTGCAAAGTTTGGGAAGTACTTGATAATTGATGATGCGATGTGGCTGTATCATTGTAAAACGCAATATGTATGGCTGGAAAACTTACCTATGACTTGATGGTAAATATATATATGCACGCTGGTTTGCTACCGTTATGTATTTTTAAACGTGAGGAAGAAACAAGTATGCATAATAAAAAAATATAATTATTTTTTAAAAATTACCTAGGAAAAATGAAATTATTTGCGCAAGAAGGAGGCATCCATACATTATGTTATTTCAATAGATATTAATCACCTTAAGCAGACGATTGCTGTCTGTTGCTTTTTTTTGAATGACCTTCGCCGGTGAAAATTATAATATGGTAAATACTAAAATTTGTATAAATTATTACCCCGAGACTAAAATTACTTGAATAGCAAAGCCTTTAGTGTAATATCAGTTTGCAATTCCATTCTAAAAAAAGTAAACTTTTTCCTGCGGGGCAATGATTGCATCAAATTCCAGCTGAATTTAATTTAGAAAATAATGTAAAGCAGCGAATTTTTTCACAAATTCTGAAAACTTTTTTTATTTATTAATTTATTATTGTGTTTGATTTAAGTAATATAGTATAATGGGAGTCATAATAATTATTACAATAATTTGTTTTACAAATTAAAATATGTGTAATTAATACTGTTAACTTATCACTTCATTTCATGAAGTGTTTTTAAAGGAAACCAACTGATTTATGTGTGGTCTAGTATAAATATAATTTAGATACAAATATACACATCTAATATATATTCTCAAATATTATATTTGAGAATATATACACGTACAAACAATTATCATTCACATATTCACATATACAAATATATAATCGGTATTAAGAAATAGACTATATATCACTAGATATGTAAATAATGATAAGAAATTTAGACAGAAATTAAAACCAGCTATTTGAATGATATAGTTTAGTAGAGTGTAGTTGTGTCATTGGTCAAGTCAAGAGAACAAAGCTATTATTTCGAATAATAATTATCGAAGCAGTTTGGTTTTTTATGTTTGTAAAAATTGTGCGATAACCTCTTACGATTTACCATTTGACTTTTTAATTTAAATTCTGTAAGTATCAGAAATCGTATAATGTGAGAAATCAATGGTGGAAGCTAGTAATTCCGGTTCGAGCAGCGGAAAAAAAATCAACAGCACGGCACCTAAAATTGCATTCCGATCTGGCATGTCGGCTTCAGTCACTTTCACACTGCGACAGTGTAGTTTCGCTGTGCCACTTTTACAAGTGTAGTACTAGATTGGCAGTTAAGGTTCATCATTTTACTGTTGACATTAGTAAGTTTTATTTTAATGATTTCTCATCTCACACTTTTGGTCTATGGAACCATCTTCCCGTCAACTACAATCTACAAAAATGTAAATGCAACATTAATCACCATCTTCTGTCTCCTTGAATCCTGTTCTTTTTATCATCCTTTCTCGACAATAACAGACCCTCATTTTTCATCATTCTATTGACTTTCATCTTCACTAACCCCTTGACTCAGTGGCTTTATCACCTTGCTTAGGGTGAAATGATTAAAAAATTAACTTTCACGAAATTGTTGCTAAACATTAACGCTAATCTCAAAGGTCATCAACCAAGTCTTGTCTAAGACGATAACCGCTAATGAAAAGGTAAGTTCTTTTTCAATGTTTTACTATAAAATTAATGTTACTGCTAAGAGCAATCGAAAAAAGATGCCATTACTTCTGTTACTGGCAATTTCTAATAGTAAAACAGTGAAGAGTCCCGTGTGTAAATTCTAAAATCGTCTCTGTTACACGCGTTGCTGTGAATGGGTTGATCCAACCGCTAGTATATATATATATATATATATATATATATATATATATATCTTTTACAATAATTTTCATCCTGTACAAGGCCCAAGAGCCACTCGAGTTAGATGGTTACAGGGTCAGAGGTAAGAGGCAGAGTTCATGACAACACGTGGGGAACATAACGATTAACCCTAGACTTGAAGAGGTTAAGATTATAGTAATTGGGGGAGCATCCTTTAGGGAGTCGGTTGAACACAGTAGCGGTTTGTGGGAAGAAGCTGCTCAAGCAGAACTTACACCTCACCAAAGGAATGCGAAGGAAAGTAGCGGGTGGTGTTCGCTACAATATACGTGGCATGGAGGTTCTTAGGCGTGAAGGAGAGAACTGGTGGAACTAAGGAATGTAGGTCGTCTGAACACGTTTCACGCAAATAACGACAGAGTAGCGAGAGGCTTACAGTGCTTTGTCTGTGGAAAAGTGGTTGGAAATAATTTATCACTCACAAGGCCGCGAAGACATTTTGTGACTCTATCGAAACTTGAAATGGAAGATTGGTCAGCTCCTGACCATATTTGTCAGCAGTACTCTATTTTCGGACTGATCTGGCTCTTGTAAAGGTAGAGGTAATCAGGAGAGGTCAGTTACTTATTGGAGCAGTACAGGGAAACGACCATTTTCCCTCCATCTTTAGCAATGGATCGTATGTATGAGTTCAACTTGAGGTCTGGTCTGAGCTTCTCCACGTCTTCCATTTTTAATGGATAAGAATAGAACGATTATGTTTATTGCTTTATGAATTTTCACACCTGACATGATCTGATGCCTCTTATTTGGGCTTTTAACAAGACGTTCTCTATTTTATTAGCATTGTTAAGTTGTAATGAATCAGAGGGGGGCAATGAAAGGTCAGGGGTTCTATGAAGGGGTCGTTAGTTAAAAGACATTTGAGACCATTTATTTAGTACGTATTGCTGTCTCAAAATATGATTTTGTGTAGAAATTTCGATGTATCGATCCGTGACTTAATGGGAACACTTGATTTACTGTTCAAATAGACATGGTTTTATAGTTACTGGTTAAAATATAAGCGCAACACTTCAATGCGACCGACATTGATTAACAGTTTAGGAACAAAAATGTTTTTTTTCCTATTTATTAAAGATTTGTAGCTTATTTCCATTGTAATATTGTTGGACGATTGGGCGAGAGAGAACAAATAAATAGCATTTATTAATAAGAAATCTGACAGATTTTCAAAGATCGAATTAACTTTTTAACGAAAGACCATAATTTACTTACGCTATAAAATCGCCATTTTTTGCATGGCATTCATAAAAATTAACCTTTAAACGACGGGTATCATCAGTTTTATTGGAAATCAGCGGATATCGTCAAGTGATTGTTCCAACGTTTTTCCATTAAACATTAATGATTCTAGGGTAATAGACTAACTCTAGGATTCATGAAATTATTATTTACTATTTTCATGGCATTTGTTCGAATGAGATGTGCTCCTTACTGCCTCGGCTACATGAATTTAAGCGTACTACTTGATTGGCAACTAGGTCTCATCGTTTTGCTATTGAACTAACTAGATGCAAACGCCACGTCTATTCTAATAGTTTATTGTCTTACACTTTTCACCTATTTATTTTTATTTGCCTCAGTTCACTGCAGGCCTCAGTCCTTCCTCGTGGTCCATCAGCCTGCTCTAGCTTGGGAGGAGACAGAAAAGATGGAACTCTGTCTTTCCCAAGGGTATTAGTGTGATGTTACCGCAACAGATTCAATCAGAATTTGAACTATGCTTGCCAATTCCATTACACCACCTCGCTATCAATATAGTTTATATAAAATATAAGTTCAAGAGATGACCATCATCTGTAGCTTAATAGTTAGAGAACAGTATCAAAATCGTTTACTGAGCAGGGTACAGGACCATCTCTTGTTCGCTGTTCTGGATATGGTTTTCCGGTTCTTCTTCTTTCAGGGCCTTAATGATTTAACTGTCAACTTTCTAGCGATCGGACTAGTCAATAGCTGCGATTTTTCATTAAGAGGGTAGCTTTATTTGACAGCTTGATGGATGCTTTTTTTTTCCGACTGGTCGTTAAGAGCCCGAAATATTTGGTAGCTCTTATAAAGGCTTCGCTGGTCAACAGTCGCATAATAGCGGGCACTTGCAGTGAATGTCGCAGATGGGAAGGTGTCCCTGCATGTATTTCCGGTGGGAAAAACCTTATGCTCTGTTTGTTTCGTATTGTCATTAACGATGGCTAGTGATAATAATGTTAGCTTTTTCCTCTCTTCCCAACACAAATTTCCTCATGACCAACACAATGAAACGAAATACAAGAAAACCAGTATAAAAAAAAACCTAACCCCTTCAACTTTTCCTTCTCCAATGTTCGTGGTATCCGCTCCAGCTTCAGCAGTATATAATATTTTCTCATGGAAGGGTCGCCGGATATCATTGCACTTTGCGAAATAAACTTAAATTCTGACATTGCTACCAATTAATTCTCTGTTCCAGGCTATCTTTCCTTTGCAGAAAAGATTTCAGCAATCAAATTCATGACTTTGGTGTTTACACGCAGGATAATCCTCCTATGGTAAAGGAATTATCTCCCGACTCTCCTGATAACTTCTACATGTTCTTTTGCCTTTCATTAATATACACTGTCAGTTATTTCTTTTTCTTTTATCGCCCCCTCTTCTTAGGATTGCAGTATTTTAGACATAATCCCAGACTGTATAGAAACGGTACTATATATATATATATATATATATATCTCCATCCATCTGTGGATATTTTTGTCATCGGGGATTTTAATTTGCCCCATGACACGAGGCTTAACCCTGTGAGCCCTGACCACCACTTTACAGGTGGTAGAGAAAAATGATGTAATACCCAGCCACCGGTTGAACAGTGTTAGAGAAAAATGACTTAATGTCCAGCTACCGGTAAACACTTGCAACAATTTTTATATTTACCGTGAAACATTACAATACCAGTTATTTGCGAATTTTGACTCAGGAGCTGAAGCAGAAGGGTTAACATTGTTCAGGATCGCAGGGCTCAAAGGGTTAAACAAATAATATAACTTTTGCTTCTCCAGGTCAACTTCTGATGTACTGACGACAATTGCGGTAAGAGTCTATCAAACTTTAGATGAAAGTGGCAAAGCTCGGGTTGTAACTTTGGAAATCTAGAAAGCTTTCGACAGGGTTTGGCATTCAGGTTTACTCCATAAGCTGAAGAGTTACGTTGTCTCTGGATAAATTTTAAACTGATCCAATCTTATCTATCTATCTTATCGTGAAATGGAAATAATCCTGAACGGCCATTCTTTCAGTTCCTTTTGTACTAATGCAGGTGTCCGCCAGGGCTCCATCCTTGATCCTTCTTTGTTTTTGATTTTCAATAATGATTTTCCCGATAGCATCAACTCTCATTTTAGTATCTATGATGACGACACAACCATTTACTCATGTCTTAATAGTAAGTCTGATCGGTTTGATAAGGTCAAAATGGCATCTGATATCCAAAACGAACTTCAGTCTTTTATTAACTGGTGCAAAGAACGGCTTGTTTATTTTAACGCTTCCAAAACTAAACTGTTCTCTATTAATCACCCGAGAGAGCACTGAAATTAAGTGCACTACTAGACTGTCGACGAAGTATCACCAATTTACAGTTGAACTGGCTAGACATAACCGTAAATTCCATGCAAACAGTTACTTTGCTCGCACTTCTCGCTTGTGGAACTCCCGGTTCCATGTTTTCCAACCAACCTTAAGATGCAAAAATTTAAATGTAATGTCAATCGCTATCTACTGTCTTTCTTATTACTCTTCCTCTGTTCTCACTACCTATCAATTGTTCCTGTTTCTAACTCTTTCACACCCAGTAACCCCCTTGTGTTGCAGTGGCTTTGTTGCCTTGCTTAGCGCGAACTCGATTTAAAAAAAAATCATATAATAATTATCAGTGTGTATTATAGATATCTTGTCCCATCTTTAGTGGGAAGGAAGATAAATCAACTTAAATAAGTAAATTTATGAGTGATTACTTTCCTTAGTCGTTTTAATAATCTATACAAATAAAATATTTATCTGCATTTAGACAAAATTAGTTCTTAAGCGAAATGAACCTTTTAATTAATCGGTTCCTTTAATCCAACGTTTCTTACATTGCAGTCTTTTTTCTTCAAGCCTTTTATGTGAGGCACTCAGATACTTTTGTCTATTAAGTAAATAAAGTCTTTGTCATTATGTTGCTAATCTTTTTCTTCCGTGAGATATTTCATTTCACTGTTATATTAAACACAAAGTATTTTTTTTTAATAAAAAGATATTGCGCAAAAGCGATTTATATAATACCACCAGTAATCAATGAATCAGAGATACCAATAAACATCTAAAAAATATAAAGGGAACGCATTAATTAAACGTTTCATTCTCCTTTCTTTTAGTTGTGAATTCTTTATCTCTGCTTCATTGAATCTCAATACATTATTTCAAGACTTTTGTTTAAACTTTTGTTTAGACTTTTGTATCTCACTATTAAAACTTTCAACAATTGTCATTTTTGACGGAAAGTGTACACTAGTTAAATATTAAATATACAGTTTTAATTTATATTACCGGGAGGTGACATTGCTTGCTCCAACCTCAAATAATTTAAAACCGTCGAAGAAATATATTTTTTATGATCAGTAATTTGATCAAAATTTCTGATGATATTTCGTACAAACCATAGATGCCGACACGTATGCGACCAGATTTTCTCGAATGAAATAAAATTGAACTGACCAGCGGCTGAAAGATAAGTTATAATAATCAACTCAAATTTAATCTTTCGAATGCATATATTGAACGGACCAAAATTTAATAGATAATATATAAAGAACGGAACATGTGGCCAAAGTAAATTAAATCTGTATTAAGCAGACTGACATATAAGAGATATAATGGAACAATATGACAATATTGGACAGAATCGAAAGGTGAATCTATTGAAAAATGAAGAAAATGTAATTAAAAAGCAAAGTGAGCAGGCTTCAGTTAGACTAGTATGAACATGGCCGAACTTGAGAACGAATATAATCGCTCGACTTAGAAAATGGATCTCTATACGAAATTTAACGATTTTTCTCGATGAGCAGAATTTGTTCGGGTAATAAATGCCCTAAATTTATGAAATAAATCGTTAAAGTGTAATATAAATTTTAAAGATGTAGATTGAAAAAGAAACAAAACTAACCAATAATTTAATCGTAGAAAGCTGAATTTAAGGGGAGACAATCCATTTCATATGAATATAGGTACCCTACTTAAAGTGTCATTCTTCCACGCCCAGCTCACTTACTGAGTCTCTTAGTATAGCGTTACATTAGAAATAATATTTTCTTTCTTAAAAAAATCAAATTCTCTTTGCTTATAAGTTTACCTCATCACACTCTTATCTCTTTTATTAGTTACTGCACGACGAAGTTAACCTTGTAAGTAGTTTTTATATTTTATTGACAAAATCTCACATCGTCATTAACTTATGCTTCTATCATATTTTCTATCTTACGATCAAACTAACAACATGAGCGAAATTGTCTGTAAGATGAGCTGACTAACCATCATGTTAAAGTATGTGAACCGGTTTAGTTTGACATAAGGATGCACTAAAGAGGCATCAATAAAGTTTAGTTTGGTTTATTTCGTTTTACGGCATATCAACCTCAACGAGTTATTTAATGCCGACAACATTTTTAGGATAGATTTTGTATGAATAGAATATGTATTCTTTGATTTAGATTGGTTTGGTTTATTTTATTTTACGGCATATCAACCTCAATGGGTTACTTAATGCCGACAAAAAATTTTTATTGCTGATAATGTTTTGTTTTGTCAAAAATCTGTTTCTGGTAATATTTTTCCTTCAAAATTGTATTGCTGGTAATAATTTTTTTCAAAAAAGTATTGCTGGTAATAGTTAACTATTTGCCCATAGCTGGGACCCTAACTGGTGCTACCACCCCGGTTCAGGGTGGAGCTTGGAACACCAGCAAGTAACAGGTGGTTCTACGCTCCTCAAAACCTCCTGATCAGAGGCCTTGCTGCTGGACGTAGTTTATCGTCTTACCCAGGACGGCATCAATGAAGATCAAGTTCACTACATAAGTGAATTTCTCTCCGAGACAAGCTTGCAATATCTTGCATCACTAGGTGGTAGATGTAAGCATAGCGTGGACACTTAGTCAGAAACGCACTGACTACATTAAAGAACTGGTGTGTATTGCTACTAATTTTTGCTCTACAGAAGGCGCCTTTGACGTCTGCTGTTTAAAAAAAACGCCGTTATCTTTACGAATTTAGGCGTTCGCTGTTCTCCACAGATTCAGTTTCTTTACTGTCTGTGAATTGGAAAGGTAGTGGTTACCTGTTGCCTTTTCCACGGTTTAGAACGCATAGTAGTTCTCCTAGACTGGTTGTCACCCATGATTAATCTGCTATTTAAATCATTGAGAAGAGATGGTTACATGTCTTTTCCAATAGCATTAGTACGAAAATCAAAGAAACAGACTAGGCAAGAATTGAACTTTGTGGAAACGCACACACAGTTGGATTCATATAAAACCGTGGTAGTGGAAAATCCAGGAACGAGTCAGGTCATCTAATCAATTCGTTTGAAAGACAGACCTATCACTCATTCAGGAAATCATAAATATGATTTAATTTTAGTAGCTGGACATTCAATGGGGACTGAAATGACTCAGAGTGTGAGACAAGCTTGCTAATTCTTGCTCCAGAGTGGGATGTCTCGTTGTTTTGCTTCACTTTTTATTCTGTCTTACGGTTTCTCATTTTCTTATACTCTCAGTAACCCCTTGTGTCTTAGTGGCATTATCACCTTGCTTGGGGTGAAATTATTTTAAAAAAGAGTTGGTAGAAATGCATAGTGGTGAGGCGATAAGTGACAATGACACTCATCAGATAGATAGATAGATAGATATGATCAGATTCAGATAGGTTTGCGAGACGAGCTTGTAGACCATAGTAACCGATAAGATAGTTGTTTTTACAGTTATAATTTTAAAAACAATGTTTATTCTGGTTTTACGTTCTATTTTTATCAATTCACCCCATGCAAGGCGATAATTCCGCTAAAATGCAAGGGGCTACTGGATGTGAAAGAGAATCAAAGACTTTAGAAGAAACTAGAAACTCTTTCCTAAACAGAGAACGAGAGATAAACTTCTACTCCTGCTCAAAAGACCGGAGAGGAGTTTGAACCGGGCGATAGGCGAACCTGTCTACTCCTATTTATGTTTGGAAATTTGATAAAAGCTCTGAGTAAACATGAAATGTCAGAATTCCTTTGCAACAGACTGGTCGCAGTTGTCACAATAAAAGGTATTACCAAGGACCGGGAAACCATTTGTAGGCATGAAACTAACCGTTATGGACAGGATAAAAGAAACAAGGGGTTTACCTAAAGAGTCGCAGATCTTATTTTGTTTTGTATCTGATGCCTCCAAAAATACTGAGGAGAGACGCTTACTTCATACAAAATCTTTGTTTCTTTTACCAACGCGAGACTTGGACGCACACATATATTTTCTCAGTACAGTGTTTCCCGTATTACTCCAATCTTAACCTATTCAAGGCTAGGGTTATTCCTTATCTCCCTTACATATACACAAAAATGTCCTCATAACGTCGAGGGGCCCCGGGCCCTTGTAAAGGGTGACCCTCACTGTAAAAATAATACACTCACAGATGCCCTTTTTTCTCTGTTATTCTCTCTCTCTCTCTCTCTCTCACACACACACACACACACACACACATGCTATCGTTGACTCATCTACTCACATACACTATATCTTATATATGCTCACTTTCTCTCTCTATCTCACTCTCAAACTTAGATACATACCTTCTCTCGCATACACTTGCACACCTACGCAAACACTCTTGTACACATACATTTTTACAAACCCTCTCAAAATTGTACTGGAAACATTTCACATACTTGCATAAAGCCTCCCCCACACACGCACGCACATTTCGCCTCTCTCTCTCACACACACATTCCACTCTCTCGCACAGACACATTTCCTCTTTCTTACACTCAAACATTCTCCCTTTACTCTCACGCACACATTCGCCCCCCCTCTCTCTCTTACACACACACACACACACACACACTATAATTCATTCTCCCAACACGGCCACCTACACACAGTCAGTCAGTTATGTGCCATGCGTGATACATGTTTAGGGATAGGATTCATACCTTTCCCAAGGGTATTAGTACGTGAATGTAATGGATTCGACTGGAATTAGACCACGGCTCTCTGAATCTTTAATCCGTGTATTACTACACACACACACACACACACACACACACACACACACACACACACACACACACACACACACACACACACACACACTCTCGCATAATTACTTTCCCCTCAAACACATACAATCTCGATCATAGGTACTCTTTTTAATTCACACATAAATTTTCGTGTCCGCTTACACGCAAACGTTTATCTATCGGTTATATTTTCCCAGCGGAAATCTCTATGATAAAATCATTATGCAATTTCTAGAGTTTTTAAAATACAGTCTTCAGTAATAGACTTGATATTGCACAGAACCAAATTTTCTTGAAAGATAAACGTCGAAGTTCTTGGCCCAGCCCATCTAGAGTTGACTTTTATCAGTAATTGCCAAGATTTGCAACCAGCACTTTGTAACAAACGTCTTTGTTTTGAACTATCCTTCATAATAGCACGAGCTTGACAAATTCCGATTGTCGCAAAGCAAAGTGGGCGGGGGATATGACTTGTTTCTGGTTGCAGGCAGCTGATTTATATGACGGCCAAATCATATTGTAATTGGCGTTCTTCCCATGATTCTGTGTGTAGATATCTTTCTTTATCGAATAACATTTAACAGTGGACAACTTACGGCTTGCGACACCTGTTAATTCAACACAAACAGGCGCGTGTGCAGTAACAATCATAAGAGATAAACGCATACATCGTTTTGTACATATACATACATACATACATACATACACAAAGACAAGAATACAGAAGTAATGAGGTTTCGCGTAAATAACTCCACATATGAACAATATTCAACGGATATAAATTTCATGCTTCATAACATTGGAATTTCTTTGTACGCCAACATATTATAGGAATAAAAAGTACAGCAAATATTATTTCTCGTACATAGGTCATTATTTCTTCTCGTCTCTCTCTCTCTCTTTTTTGTTTTGTTTTACGGAATATCAACCTCAATGGGTTATTTAATGCCGACAAGATTTTTATTGCAGGTAATTTTTTTCAAAAATATATTGCTGGTAATAATTTTTATAAAAATGTATTGCTAGTATTAAAACCTATTTCTAAGCTTTCAAAGTGTTTTGACCACAATTTCTTTTGGGGGGGGGATAACTATTTACCCATAGCTGGGACCCTAACAGTTGCTACCACCCCGGGTCAGGGTGAACATGTGAACATCAGCAATTAAGAGGTAGTTCCACGTTCCTCAAAACCTCCTGATCAGAGGCCTTGTTTTTGGATCTAGTTTATCATCTTACCCGGGACGCGGACGTAGTTTATCGTCTTACCCTGGCCGTGGATATAGTTTATCGTCATACTCAGGACGGATAATAACAGTAATAACACCTATTGATATACTTAAAATTATGTAATTTAGCGTATGAGCAGAATTCTGAGAATAAGAGTGCTCAGATTGAGCATATACATAGAGACATACACGCGCGCACGCACACACACACACGCACATCGAGCGGCGACCGAACTTGTTACTTGAATAAAGTCTTCAGGACAATGTGTTCAACCATGAAACAAACTGTCAACACTCGGTGTTGACTTTTATATTCATATATGCTCTATCCCGTATATTGAGCACTTATATCCATAGATATACCTCACCATAGCAGTATATAATTTTATAATATATATATATATATATATATATATATATATATATATTTTATATATATTTATCATATATATATATATATATATATATATATATATATTTTATATATATTTATCATATATATATATATATATATATATATATATATATATATATATATATATATATATATATATATATATGTATAGGTGTGTCTGTGATAATCATCGGGGGATATCACTACTTTTAATTGCAGGCAAAATCCTAACCAGACTGATTCTAAACAGAATCATTATACACCTTGTTGATGATATCTATCCTGAATCGCAGTGTGGTTTTCTGTTGGCTCGTGGCACCATTGACATGATATTTTCTCTTCGTCAAGTTGCAGAGAAGGTTCGCGAGAAAAATCAGGAGTTGTACACTGTGTTTGTGGACTTGACGAAGGCCTTTGACACTGTGAATCGAGAGGCCCTTTTGCAAGTCTTGAGGAAACTCGGCAACCCTGAAAACATGTTAAAGGTCATCATCTCCTTTCATGAAGGAATGAAAGCTAATTTCGTGTCTGATGGTATGATGTCGGAATCCTTTAATGTCACAAATGACACCAAGCAAGGTTGTGTCATGGCCCCTGTCCTTTTTGCCCTTTTCTTCTCGGTGATGCTGAAATATGCATTTGCAAACGCAGAGAGTGGCGTCAAATTTCAGTTTCGAACAACTGGTGGACTCTTCAATCATCAGTGCTTCAAAGCCAAGATCCACCTTTGTACTCAAATTATTCGTGATTTGTTGTTTGCTGATGCTGCTGCTCTTGTTGCGACATCCTTTGAGGAGGCCCAACATCTAATAAATCGTTCTCTGCTGCATGTAATGTCTTTGGTCTTACACTTAGCATAAAGAAAACGGAAGTTGTGCACCAACCTTGTCCTACTCCGAAGCAATTCTGTGGTGAGAAACAAAAACCACTAGTCTACAAATTTCCAGAGAGACAATTGAAAGTAGAAGACAACGCCCCGAACTATGTAAAGTCTTTCACCTATCTTGGTAGCAATGCCAACTACAGTAGAACTTTAGATGATGAAATCATGCATCGGATTGCTAAGGCTACCAGTGCTTTCGGCAAACTTCGCCATCGCTTGTGGTATTCGACTGGATACAAAAATTCGGTTTTAGAGAGCTGTTGTACTTGCCATCCTTTTGTATGTCTCAGAGTCGTGGACTCTATACAGGTACCATATACGCCAGCTAGATGTTTTCCATAAATCTGTGGAGATAACCTTCAAGACAGGACATCTAACATAGACCTGTTTAACAGGTGTAATATTGGAGGAATCGAGACTTTTCTCATACAGTCAAGTCTTAAGAATGTCTGATGACATGTTACCCAAGATCCTAATGTACAGCCAGTTAGATCAGGGCTACAGGAATGTAGGACGCCCATGGCTAAGATACAAAGACAAGCTGAAAAGCAACTTGTCAGCAGTCAATATACCACATAACACACTTGAGCGCTTAGCCTCGAAGAGGGTAGAATGAAGATCAGCGTGTTTTAGTTTTCAATCTGCTTGTCTGAATAATCTTCAACACAGCGAGAGCAAAATCTAAAAGGTCAGCCAATCTAACAGTGACCTCATCTCACAATCCTCACATTTGCTACATATGTGGCCTCCTTTGTAAATCACTAGCAGGTCTTAAATGCGACTTAAGATTATCACACAAAATTTCATAACTGGATCAACTAAGCTGTCAGATCCTCATACGTTGAAACCGACGGCAGAGTCCATTATGTTATATATATATATATATATATATATATATATATATGTATATATATATATATATATATATATATATATATATATATATATATATATATATATATATATATATAACATAATGGACTCATAATGGACATATATAATATATATATATATATATATATATATATATATATATATATATATATATATATATATAATAGACTAGCAGAGAAAATAGATGAATAAACTTCAGAAGATTGTATACTAACAATTCTTTGGTTACCTTTCAAAATCCTGGTTTTCGCCTGATGCTGAAGAGACCAGCCAAACACTTTTTACAATTGTAATATGTAACTGCATGTACCAAAACACAGAAACTTTTAATGTTCATTTATAAATATCTATATAAAGATAGATAGATATGTAACCATTTTTGGTTCTCACCAGTCGAGGTTCAATTGAAATGCATCGATACGAAGTTGCATCTTTTGTTTTTGTCTGTATGAAAAAAATATAATTAATAATTATTGCTCCATTATCGGTATTGAGCCCTCTTTTGAATTAATGCTGTGAACGTTAGAATTTATATATTATTTTCGTTCTCATTGCATCGGATAGATAGATAGATATGAACAGGTCCAGATATATATTAACAGGTTGATAAATAGATATGAACAGTTATATATATATATATATATATATATATATATATATATATATATATAATATGAACAGATTTAGATAGATAAATAGATAGACAGATAATATGAACAGATTTAGATGGATAGATAGATAGGTTCAGACAGATCACATTTTCGTGGCATCGGCAAAACTGTGTATCCCGCCATTCTAACAACAAATATAAGGCCCATTGTGGCATCCTGACTATGTACTAAATCATGAGATAATTCGTTTGAACACACACACACACACACACACACACACACACACACACACACACACACACACACAGATATGCAGGGGGAGAGGGAGAAAGCTACCCTACTAAATTAAGTCACCAGAGGATAAACAAAAAAAATAAAACGTCTGTTTGCATTTGGTTTAGCTGTTCATTTTGTTATCGTAATGACCCGTAATTTAACAGAGTGGCATACTTTGTCTAAAGCAGACGGCAGCATCCTTTCCACTTTCCAGGAAGAATATAATCCGTTTTATAAAATGAAAGGAAATCATTTACTTATAAATATCAGTTTGCACACGAAAGATTTGATCTTCGCATGCACATACATACGTACCTCCATATCTACCTGTTTATCAACATTCATTTTTAGGTTGTATATATATATATATATATATGTATGTATATGTATATATATATATGTATATGTATATATATATATGTATATATATATATGTATATATATATATGTATATGTATATATATATATGTATATATATATATGTATATATATATATGTATATGTATATATATATATGTATATATATATATGTATATGTATATATATATGTATATATATATGTATATGTATATATATATGTATATATATATGTATATGTATATATATATATGTATATATATATATATGTATGTATATATATATATGTATATATATATATATGTATATATATATATATGTATATATATATATATGTATATATATATATATGTATATATATATATATGTATATATATATGTATATATATATATGTATATATATATGTATATATATATATGTATATATATATATATATGTATATATATATATATATGTATATATATATATATATGTATATATATATATGTATATATATATATGTATATATATATATGTATATATATATATGTATATATATATATGTATATATATATATGTATATATATATATATATATATGTATATATATATGTATATATATATATGTATATATATATATGTATATATATATGTATATATATATATATATATATGTATATATATATGTATATATATATATGTATATATATATATGTATATATATATGTATATATATATGTATATATATATATATGTATATATATATATGTATATATATATATATATATATATATATGTATATATATATATATGTATATATATATATGTATATATATATATATATATATATATATATGTATATATGTATATATGTATATATATATATATGTATATATATATATATGTATATATATATATATGTATATATATATATATGTATATATATATATATGTATATATATATATATGTATATATATATATATATATATATATATATATATATATATATATATATATATATATATATATATATATATATATATGTATATATATATAGGCCTGAATGTGATATCAACTTGCCGATTCCATTTTTCGAATCAATAACAGTTACGCCATCTGCACATCAACATTCCATCGCCGGTCAAATAGTAATATCTGTCCTTTTTCTTAACAGAAGATTTAATAGCACAAAGTATAAATTTGTGCATAAACAAAAGGAACACCCAAATTTCAGGATTCCAAATCTAGTCTTCAACAATCTCCTTTTCTCAATCATGACTTGCTGAATAGAAGCTTCTTGGCTGATTTCTAAACCATCTCTAATTTGTCTCTTTCCCATTTTTGGAGACCTCTTGTCCTAAACATGGACTTAAACGAATAAGTCTAAAGATGCCAGGTCAGGACTGTAGATAGGATGATCTAGCCATGCACTGTGGTTACTTGTTTGGTCTTTACACTGTTTTAAAGCCATGCATTGTCATGTTGCAAAATTACATCATTACGCTTTATGTATCCTAGCTCAAAGAAACCTTGCTCTGAGTTTTGGTAATATACTTAGGAATCAAAATTGGTAGTAGTACTATTGGGTATAAACTCTAATAGTATGACTCATTAACCTTCAGCACTTTTCTTCTTCCCAAAACAGGAACTATATGATAGCTCTTTGCTTTCTCCGTGTGCCCAGAGATGAAAGCCATTTTGAAAGATGATTTTGTGGAGGAGAAGCTTAGATAAATCTATAATTTTACTTCTGGTTTTTGCGTCGCTTATGGATTATAACAAAAAGGCGGCGGTATTCAGATTGATATTTTTTTTAATTACACCAGGACATCAATGTTTGAGAACGATCGTCTGTGCAAAGGGTGCGATGGAAAGTTTTACATCCGATGTGTCTGCCAAAATTCTGAATAAACGACTAAATATCAGAATTTGTTTTGGAATTCATACTTAGTCGGCCAGAGTACTTTACAGCACACCCTCTATTTCCTTCCTTAATTAAATTTTTTGTGAGGCTATATAAGAATGTATGACGGACTGTGTAAAGGAAAAAAATCGATTTTACTTTTTTTGTGTGCTAAGACGTTTCGTCTGTGAGAAAATTGAAGCAAAACTTTTAACCGTTTTATGCATTTTTGAGGTTTTCTTAAAGTTGTTTGGAAGATTAGTTTGGTTTTGAAAATAAAGGTGTGAACCTAATAGACATAAGAAACAAGTCTCTTCACTCGATTCCAATTCTACACACGAACAAAATTTGTTAATTAATTTTGATGTTGTAGACAGCATTTGTACTAAAATTTCATCCACACAGGCACACCGTTTACCAGTAATAAAATAACAGTAGATGAAAATACCTTCATAACATTTCGAAATTGCTTATGCCAATGTGGTTTCCATAATATAAGATTAAAACGTTTCTACTGATAGTTAATTTTGAAACAAGACTTTTTCGTGTCAAATTACTGATTAACCATGTTACATTGATTTAACTTTATAGAATGATAATTTCCAGATCAATACTCAGTTAACGACTTCGATTCAAGCTATGAACTTATTGACTCCCGCACACAACCTCCGATAGGATACTATAAATATAGCGATTTCCTATGCATAGCTTAGATGCAGCACGAAGTTGCAATTAGTGAGGATCAAAATCACTACTCAGTTGTAACTTATCTACCAAGACAAGCTTGTAAACCATTATAGCAAGCCGAAGTGCACCAATATGAAAAAATATAAGACACTAGGTGAAATGGCTGAAATAGTGTCGATAGAATTAGTCTACTGACAAGCACTTCACGTCGAGGTGTTCAATGAAGGTTATATACTAAGTTAACGTTATTCTAGTACCTGGTGAGGATCAGACACATTACAGTAGTAGTAATCTATGCGACGGTTGCTAATTCGATTCAACAGTTGGCAGAAGCAAAAAGCATTAATAATTAAAAAAAAAAGAAAACGGAAAAGTATAAAATACAACGATAATCTAAATTGATTTTTCTCTTGACGTCGACGAGGTTGTCTTAAGTCATCAAAAATTCTCACTCATCCTATAAGTGTCAATTCGGGGATTTAGTGATCTTGGAGATTTAATTAGAGGTTAATTTTTTGAAAGTTTCTTGAACATATACAAACGCAAAGAAAATATTCGCAATGCAATAGCGTCATTCTTGAAGGAAAAACCTTTTTTTATGCGTCATGTTCCTTCAGGATGTAGGCGATCATATTTTCGTATTGGTCTGTACAACGATAAGGGAAGAAAGTAGCTACTTTTTTTATGCGAGACCATTTAAATGAGTTTACTGTGTGGGCGGCCTTTTCATATCTTTATTTATAAGATCGCATAAATAAACTTCCTGCAATGATTTGTAGATTTAATATTCATCTAAAAAACTCAGTCTCTTGATTGAATTATCTAGAATAATTAATTTATACTCACTAGCTGTTAAAAAAGGACTTCTCGTTTAGATTTGTGTCTTTTTTTCTGTTTTTAATCGTGATGCGATTGCGTAATAGACATCACGGGGGTGGGGTGGGGAAACCACGTAAACAAAATAAAAAGAAAACGTTACAGTTAATAGAAATTATGCGACGTTAATTTAAAGTCAGAAACAGAAAAAAACGAATATTTGACAAAAAAGAAAGAATTTTATGTTTTTCCACATAAGATTGCATATTTTGTTATTATTAAGTGTTACCTGATACTGCTTTTTAAATTACTTTTTATAAGAGTATTTCTTTCTTTCTTTCTTAAGAACATATCAACACTCATTCTTGGGATAGGAAATAGTAATTTACTAAAAAAAAATTTTTTTAAATAATTTTCTGCTTTTTTTAATTGTCCAGTAACTTTTCTATAGTATAGAATGACAAGAGATGAACTCCCTCCCAAAATACCCAATATTATTAAATATTTAAAAGCACGTAGTCAACTGCATGCGGAAATGCAACAATTTTAAATGAATCTGGCCACACACGCACACACACACACACACACACACACACACACACACACACACACACATAGGGGAGTTGCAAGAGAAATCTCCCATACACAGTAGCATAAACTATCCATCCCATGCACACAAGGTACTATAAATTGCAAGGGTTATTTATAGCAATTTTTAAGCTTAGCTTAGATCAAATGTAAAATACCGAAAGTATAAAGCACCCAGTGAGAATCGAATCCACTACTCAGTCGTAATAGACCTGGTAAGACAAACTCTTTAAGCAATACATCAGATCGAAGTGTCCTGATTTTCTAAGTGTAACTTATCGAACTCCTGCAAGGGTTTTGGAGATAGGCCCCCACCTCATAACAATATATATTCTGAAACTAATTTACCCAGGGTACTTGGATAAATGTATTTCATTTTGACCAAAGGGGATCTCCGGGATGCATCCCAACTGAAAATATTTTTCCTTTTTATATAAATTAAATTTAAATTTGAACACGAGAATGTCTCCTACAGTACTTGGATAAGTATATTCCATTTTTATCAAAGGGGATACTCGGGGGCACAACCCCCCTTGACTTTTTTCACTTTCATTTAAATTAAATTTAAACAAAGGAAATGACCCCTATCCAAAATATAGAAGAAGAAAGCCAGAAGATGGAGGTCACATCGGCAAGAATATTGAGTAATAATGAAATATATCATTTTTCTCCACAAATTATAACAATAATTTAAAATCAATCATCATTTTCTTACAAAATAATAATAATAATAATGTGACCCGCAGCAAGGCGCGGGTAGTTCGTCTAGTACATACACACGCACACATACACACACATACACAAATATATATATATACGTACATATATATATGTAGACATATACATGTGTGTGTGTGTGTGTGTATACATATATATATATATGTGTATATATATATATGTGTGTGTATATATATATATGTGTGTGTATATATATATGTGTATGTGTATATATATATATATGTGTGTGTATATATATATATGTGTGTGTGTATATATATATGTGTGTGTATATATATATATGTGTGTGTATATATATATATATATATATATATATATATATATATATGCTGAAGGTAAGATCAATCCGTTAAGTGTTAAGTGACACATTTTATATTTGTATGAATTATTATATATACACACTAACATGTTTCTGCCTATTTAATTTTTAATTGTTTTTTTTTTCAGTTTTCGGATAAGATGTTGTATATCGAATAAGATGTTAAACAAAACAGAAAACATGAATTTTGGACCGTTTAGCCATAATTTTTCATAGAAAAAAATTTATTCAATAATTGTAAAAAATATAAATGAAATAGACAGACGTTGTTTTAACAAAACTTGTTTGGATGAATTCTTGTCGCCTAAATACACTTGCATACTTATATATATATATGTAAAAATTTAGAATATATCTGTAAAAGGAGAATATGAATAAAGACAAAAGGGAAACTTATCTTAGCCGATGTGTTTCGTCCTCTGAGGAACTTTATAAAGGCAAATGCCTTGACAAAGTCCCTTAGTGGACGAATCGCGTCGGCTAAGATAAGTGTTATTTATCATCTTTATTATATGTTTGTAGTCTATTCCTACAGCGTTTTCGTTTGTTTGGCACCTTGTCCAGACTTGGCTCGTTCGTGAGAATTCTGGGTCTTTCCAGATTAATTTATTGCTGTCATACTATGTCTGCCGCCTGACTATACAATAGTTATCGTTCCTTATTTTCTTCTACCAGGCGAGTAATGATGTTATAAGACTTTTGGCAAGTAAATAAATAAAATAAATAACAATTTGAGCTTTTATGTGACCATCATAAAGCAGAAAAACACTGTTTATTTCTTGTCTTTTCTCGTAAACGTCCACTCTCGTTTACTCAACTAAGTATCTCCGAGATGAGAGTGAGTAATGATCCTGGACTTTCCGGAAAAAAAAAGGCTCAAAGTTTGTTAAATTCTTTACAAGCCATTATTCTAAGTTTTCGCTAGAAAATACTTTTTCTCTTCAGTTCAAGTCCGGTTAACTTTATTTTGCGTTCGTTTACAAGACGTATAATTCGTTAGTGCTGCTGTTGGGAAAATGGGCGCCTCGGCAAGGAATGATGGATAGTGAGCTATTCTGCGATCCTTTGGTAGGTAAACTGAGCTAAGTTTAGTAAATGATAATTACCGGTAGGAATTTAATCGATTTTTGGTTACTAAGTTTTGACTTGACACTGAAAAAATCTTTTATAAATTTGCGTAAGGTTAAATTTTGTCTTACATGGGGAGAAGAAAAAAAGCCCGCATTGTTAACAATCATTTTGATATTAATCCTTTTTTTATTTATTTTTATTTATATTAATAAAAATGGATAGCGGTTCGGAATGAAAAATCTGAGAACCGAGTTCGAATTCCAGTCAAGTTCGGTGCATACACCTACATGAATATACCCTATGAATCCATGGTTTTCTCTTCCCTCAGCTATAGTAATAATAGTAGGACAGAATATGCCCTATAATCTTGGTTGGCAACCAGTCTAGTTTAAATATCTGGGAAGTATTTTAACAGAGAATGGAAAATGTAACACCTGGATCCGAACACGTATTGGGCAAGCGAACGAATCAATCCAAAAACTAAGCATCATGCTGAGAAATAGAAGAATTTCCTTAGTAACAAAGAAAAGAATGCTGGATTGCTATGTGTTATCCATCGTCTTATATGACAGTAAATGCTGGACAATCACCCCACGGATGAAGGTACGAAATGTTCTACAAAGGGAGCGAGTAAGCAAAAATGGCGTCTTAAATAAAATGACAACAGAAATAACATTTCTATTCAGAATCAGAAAAAAACAGCTGAAATTCCTTAGACGCATAATAAGGAAAAAAGAGATTGGAAAACCTAACCCTCACGGGACATATTGAGGGTAAAAAATAGGGAAAGGTAGCGAGTTACTTACCTGATGAGCTTGTGGAGGACGGAACGTCGGGCGAGAGCCTTAGGAAAGGGAGAAAAACTACTAAGGGTCACAAGTTATAGGCAGTTGTGGAGAGCCATGGTCGCCTATGTCGTGAAGGGACGCAGCACGTGGAAGTGATTCTCGTTAACATTTTCTTTAAAACTTCCTCTTTGGTCACATGTTAAATTCATGGCCTTCCCAGGAGCCGTCAGTAGAACCACAAATGCATCAATTGGAGAATTTTCTTCATCTCTGGAGAAATTGTCCAGAATGTTCTGAAGTATACAAGGGTAGATATGACACAGCAGTCAAGTTCTTAATAATTTGCTGATTTGCTTGAATGTATCGTGGACAATTCCGATGTGCCTCTTGATTTCCATACCACATTCTTGGTCGTCTTTTACTACACTACCAAGATAGTTAAATTTCTGTGCCTGCCTGAATCTGGCCTCCAACTCTAAGTTCCAACCTTTGGCTGATGACCATACATTGTCTTCTTATCGTGAATAGTCAGTCCTTCCTTCATGCTTTCCTTCGCTACTCAGTTTAGGAGTTCTTGCAGTTTTCCTTCTAAGTATGCCATCAACACAGGTTTATCAGCGTAACCTATGTTGTTAAGATCATAGCCATCGATAATAAATGCTGGTATGGCTTCTAACTCTAGAACCTATGTGTATATAACGAGGCTAAATTAATTCGTACCACATATATATATGTATATTTGTAAAGATCTATTACATAGCACCCACAGCAAACCATGGCATGCGTATACGAAAAATAAAAAAAAGAAGGAAAATTGGTTTGTGACACGTTTATTATTTATATGGATGTTTAAAAGATAATTTGAATTGTGGTTTCCAGAATTTTCAAAATCTTTGTTTCTATTTTATTAGAGTTTTAAGCATTAGCTGGTGGCTGAAATTGCAATTCCGAGAACTTTGTGTTAACTCAATTCGGTGAGTAACATTGAGAAATAACGACTTTTAGCTGTACGCTTTTCTGTACTTCAAAGATTGCAATTTTTCTCTTGGATGCCTGCTATCTCTCTCAGCGTTCTCTGATGACAAGAATAAATAGACACAGAGATAAATGCAAAGAAATAGCTACATAGAGAATGTTTGAAATAAATATTCAGAAAGAACTACAACTGACCCAACTTATACGCTACCGCATATAAATAAAGAGTGTCCATGAAGTTCGTGTGCACTTAAAAAAATTTATAACTTTATTTGTATTTGCGATAGAAATAATCTGTAAAAAGGATTAGAAAGAAGTAAATCTATATTTTTTAAGGTTTTGAAATTTTATTTAAGTTTCCACATGTCCTCCATCATTAGCAATACAAAGGGTAATACGATTTTGGAAAACATTTGGCAACTGATTTACGGTAATGCCTGAAATCACATTAGTTATTTTAGCTATACTTAAAACTAGGTACATTAAACTTTATAACATTTTTTACAGATTATTTCTATCGCAAATACAAATAAAGTTATAAATTTTTTAAAGTGCACACGAACTTTATGGACACCCTTTATATCTCAATTGAATGTGCACACTTTGACGCGATATAATGGTTAGCAAGATTGTCTCGCTAGATCAATTACAATTGAGTAGTGAATTCGATTCTCGCTGTGTGTTACACACTTTCGGCTTTCTACCCCATGTAAGCCTAGAAAATTATTTATAAGCACTTCGACATCGTGTAATGATTAGCAAGTTTGTCTCGCTAGATCACGACTGACTAGTGAGTTCGATCAACACTGAGTGCGCCATACTTTCGGTCTTGTGTCCCATCTAAGCTACAGTAAATCGCTATATTTCTATTAGATGTGCAGGTATGCAAAATTTGTCGGCATTCTCCAGCTAGGCGTAAATAACAGGGGACTTCGATCTCTTGCCTTGGATAGCAGCCAGTCGGAGAGAAGGAAATCAAACCAGATGAGAACTGTTTGGAGAATTCGTGTCATAGTATGAACCATTTCTCTGTTATCAGTTCTTCCGAAAAATATGGCTGATTCTCCACATGCCTTAACCCTTATAATAAATTCCTATGTGTATGGTCTAGCGGATCATTTCTAAGTGAACTGTTGGGTATTTATACATCGACTAAAGCTTACGGTCAAATGATGTTGAAACATCAGTTCCCCGTGCAATTATGCAACGTCGAGCCTGGTCAGTACCTAGGTGGATAACCACTTAGGAATACTAGGTGTGGTGTAAGTTTGCATGTGTGGGTGGTTCAATGGAAAACTGCTCCGAATTGTAAATCGGATAGCCGAGTTCCAATTCCAGTCGGGTTCGTTATATTCACTTATTCATTCGTTTATAACACAGGGAAATGTATGAATTCGCTTCTTTTCTCCTCGCTATGGGTTAATTAGTAGAACTTGCATCAATAAAAATCATCATTAGCTCAAAAAATTTTCTTACAATCTCAAAAACATTTTCTGCCTTTAAATAACCTGCAAAAAGTTGATAAGCCACAGAAAATAAATACATCGACTAATATATATATATATATATATATAGTGGGCCCTCACATACCACTATATATAGACAGACTTTCCCGTCGGGAATGATGCATGAGGGTTAATTAAATCCTAATTAAGTTTTTACTGGACAACCTGCACAAGTGAATTGTTTAAAGTGGCCAGTTTCATGCTTCCTGCTATTCACACTCTGTCATAGCACAATGTCCCGTGCTGCTGTCGCATGTCATGATGTTACAGTCACAAACTTTTGAATAGGAGTTTTCCATTTCCTAATTGCCTGTTGGTTGTTTGCTTCTACAAAAAGCACATCTGCCCTTTGCCAATCCTTTGCACACTGGTTTGAATTCAAAGTTTAATCCGACATGATTTGACCTCTCGGCTTCTCACTCATACAAGGTTTTATTTGGCACTAAAGCATATTTTAAGCCCTCTTTCCTCTTTCTGTGCCCTAGAAATTTGTACTGACTCTTTCTGATATTAAGTGTCCTTTTTGTTTTCATTTTCTCTAAAACTTCGTCGTTGCTCACATGTTTGGACCATGGTATTCTCAGCTTCCTCCTGTAGAACCATATTTCTCTTGCTTCGAGTATCTTCTTAATCTGTCAGTAGATTGTCCAGTATTCCCATCCATATTGGAATGCTGATATTGTTCAGTACTCTTTTATTTGTATGTAAAGAAATTTGTCCGTTTCTTAATATGTTGCTTAGCTTTTGGAAAACATTTTTTGCTATCTCTTCGCGCCTTCTGAATTCAGTGTTACACTTCCCGTCCTGCGTTAAAACATTACCCAGATATTTGAATTTTTGTCCTTTTTGATTTCGGTATCTCCAATTTGTAATTCGCATGTTGGGCTGTTTTTTCTTGATTGACTTATAATTCACATATATACTTGACAACAAAACATCTTTTGGGTTTCCAGATAAGCTAGAAAGCGGGTATAACCTGAGGTTAGCACTGTTTAACACACACACACACACACACACACACACACACACACACACATATATATATATATATATATATATATATATATATAAAACAGACCACTTTAAGGTTCCATGTAATAAATTATTTCACCACAGCCCTTTTAAAGGACCGCGGATATATATAGTAGGGTTAGTTGGGCACCGTCTGTGAGAAAAAGAGCACCATTACACAGTTCGCTCCGCCAGAAATTTGGAACGTTATGCTCTACTGCTTGGCATTCGCGCCCGGAGCTTCAATACGAACAGAGTGTTTGGATGTCAATCTGAGGACAGTGCAGAGAATTCGGAAAGTGTTGTAATGGTCTTTTACGAAGGTACAGCAGCTCGGAAACCTCACTCTGATCATTCTGTTAGGAAAAGAACTCCCGAATTTCTTGGTGAAGGCCTCAGACTCAATTCAGAGGTGTACATCAAGGTAATGCTGTCCTGGGTCAAGAAGGTTTCTGCTGAAAGAACTTATGCCTGGAAACAGGACTCTGCACCATTCCGCACAAGCAGGTGAACCCAGTTATAGCTGTCCGACATTTTCTGCGACAAAGTCACCCCTTACATCTGGCCACCTAACTCTCCAGACTGCAACCTTCTTGATTATTATGTGTAGGGAGCAGTTGAGCGAGAGACCAATAAAATTTCGATGAACTGATGCAAGGATTATGGCAGCATTCGCCAACTTAAACAAGGAGACCGTCCAAAACAATTGCAGGAGGTTCCAAAGTCGTCTGGAGGCTGTATTTAAAGCCAATGTCGATTTTACTGAACAAATTTACGCCTTAGTATTTCAAGATATTTTTGTGTAATTTTGGTAAATATATCTGTTAAAATGAGATGTCAGTGTTATTTCCATTTTTGTGTCATTTAGACGACAATTTATTCATCGCAGTTGATCAGTCCAGATGAAAGTAGCATCGTTATTTTGCTTTTACAAATTCCTAACGTTTCTCATTTCTTGGACTTCTTATTGGAATGGCAGTAAGTCAGTCTTTTAATATGATACAATCAAATTCCTGAGGCCTTCTCTCCCCCAGACAATGCATCTTCGGGAGGAGGCCAGTGGCATTATTTGGCGCATGAGGCATCTACAAAAGTGGCCTTGAGCAGTTTTCGTCCCTAGTCTATGTACGCGTGGGCACCCATCCCACTTTAAACTCGACTGGACTTTACCTTCTTGTTGGGTCATTGGGATTTTTTTGTTTAAATCTAATCCGTTTGTGATATAAGATATCATGTGTAATATTAGGTGGCTCATTAATTCATTGTTTAACCTTATTTCAAGCGGGGAGGGTAGCTTTTTTGCGCGCGCTCAAGTTTCAATCAATACTGCTCCTTTTGGGGCACAGATATTGATTTGAAACTTCAGTTACTACAGATAGACACATTATTCTATCATCGTCTATTATTATAAGTTATTGCAAAATTAACAGCGAATATAGTGAACTCCATTTTTGTTTTATAACGTGGCGATTTTTGTAAATTTAATAAATGTTAGTAATCTTAGTAAATTTTAGTAAATGTCTTCAGCCTTCAAGTACAGGCAATTTATGACTTTAGTACACTAATATTTCACAGTACACACAGCATGAATAATTTGTATTGTAAACGAAACTATTATATTGATATGTTTGGTTTATTTACTTTTCTCTGACGTTTTTTTGCACTTGTTTTAAATAAAATAGTAAAATGAAAATTTAAAATAAATGATAAGAGGAAAAAGAATAATTCTGCAAAATTTCACATATTTAAAACATTAAATGGAATTCGGTAGCATTTTAAATTTGACTGGTAAAAAGCACCCGCGGACTATTACAACTCCAAAATAACATGACTGGGACAGGGTTAAGGTAATGGATATAGAAAAAATACGCGAAATCTCTAATTTCTTTGTATCTGCTGCACGGTCCCTCAAGCAATGAGATCACTAATCGTTCTCGTTTACTGTTTTTCATCCCGCTGGCATATCATACCTTGCAAACATTTTATTTTTAGTAGGCTTTCCATAGATATTGCTGCGTCTCTTCAATCGTCCTAAAGTAAGGGTCACACTTTTTGTTTCTTTGAGTCAATTTCAAATGCTATTTTGCTCACTTCGGTGTGAATTAAATCAATAAAAGTCTATAGTCAGAAGAATATCGATGCAAGTTTGGTGATTTCTTTTTCCAAAAGCCATCAAGTGATTTCTACACAGAGCAGCGCCACGCAAAGAAACAACAAATTGTATTGCACTCTTACGTACGAAGTTACATAGGGATTTACTAAGCGGAGCTTAGATGTGACACAAGGTCTGCATGTATGGAGCAACCAATTATCAAACCCTCTACTCAATCGCAATTAATCTAGCGAAACGAACTTGATAAGCATTACACCGCATCCAAGTGCCCATCTACGAACTTATATAATTTCATAAATGGGCATTTATAGTTTACATAAAGTTAATAAACAACAGCTTTTGAGTAGATTCTTGGCCTTGGATAAAAGTCATCGAGCTAATGTAAGTGAACATTACTAGCCAGTAATGAGTTTTATCTTCATTAGATGTCATATACCTGTGGTCTTATATCCAAACTAAGCTAGCTTATTAAATAAGAACACTTATCTTGAACACACAATTTAACATCCTCTGCCAAGTGTTCCAAGAAACAGGACTCAAAATAAACCTTATAAGCAAAATAGTTAATACTACCATTAGATTTTTAGAAAACAAAGCTTAAACTTTTCTTCATAATTACTGTACATTTTGTCGATTTTATGTTTCTAATGGAACGATGGTCATTTTTCTATCTTTTGATTCCGAGCAAAAATTTATCTTCTCGCTCGATGAAATCTTTGCCCAATGACAAAACCACGTGTACATATTTTTAAATTAGAAATTTCACCACCCCACTTCATCCAACGCACTTCTTGACTCTAAGTATTTAGCGTCTAATCATTTACTATTATCGTGTAATCACTTCCCCCTTCATACTTTAATTTATCAATGCTTTCTAATTCTTTCTGCTCATATACGCTCAAGGAAGAGTGAAGAATATATTGTATTCAAAACAACAATGATGGCAAAATCTGTACAAATGAACAGAATCAAATGGAACCATTTCTTTTCCAAAATCATGACGATATCTACTTTCAGAATAACTAGTTTCAGACATTACATTATTACAGATATTTATCAAACTATCCTTTTCAATTTTGATGTTTTAATACAACGTTGCAGTAGATATATATATTTTCAGTCTCTTCAAATGTATTTTGCATCCATTTATTATTTTATTTGTCTATTTAGCTTTCTTGTTGAGATGCAGTATTTAACAAAAGGACGAATTGTCTGATAACGTTTCCTGTTATTGTTAAAGCTTAATAGAAGTGTTTGTAAGATCATTGTCTGTTGTTACATAAAAAATAACCTCTAATGCGGATGACGTTATCAAATTTACTGTAACTTTTTTATTTTGTGTAAGTGTGTGTTTTCAAATAGCCTTATATCAGTTCTTAAACATGAACAAACAAGGTTAATTTTCCTACACTTAGTTTGTCAAAATGCTATATATGTTTTTATTTCTCTTAATAACTTTCAGTGTCTTAAGTTTTCCGCATATTTGCTTAATTCTTTTCTATTAAATCTAATTCAAATGATATAAACAAGATGGGGAATTTTGCAAGATTCCTGAATGCTATATAAACATAAGGAAGACCAAATTATGCACAAATTCAACTCTCTGAATCTATAAATCTCGATTCAATATAGGGTTGTGAAAAAGAAATTTAGGGTTAAAATTAAAGTTACTTCGTTCCATCAATTTTGCTTTTTTTAAAGGGGAATTTTTGCTGAAACAGAAATTTTGTGGTCAGATAGAATTTACCTGTACTGTATTTGAGGTAAACATAATAGCAAAATCAACACAAATGATGAGTGAGTTCATTATTACTTACAACTCTTTACTGATATATTTTTCACAAAATTCAGAATAATTATTTTAAGCAATGTCGAAGTCGTCTTTACGCGGTTGATAATCGCAAATGTTACTTCCTTATTTTTTTCGAGACACTCTTAATTTTTCCACTACTTCATCCCGAACAGATTAAGTGATTTTAAAAATGTGCAGCGAGCAGATTTCAAGGCGAATGTCTCCATAAATAACCAAGTATCTGTAAAAGCGAAATCAAATTTTTACCTTTCACAACCTTGTATCTCTGGGTGTCTGGATTCTCGATTATTACAAAATCACAAAAAAAAGCATAAAATAAATTCACTTTTGACTACAAATCTCTCTTTAATAGTGAAACTGATTTTCTCTTATCGAGAGACAAACATTGATAACTTTGAAGTAAACTGTCAAATTACACATATCTTTTTAATTGATATATATAATTGATAGTTAAAGAAAGATGGAATCTCAATAAACAGCTTAATAAACACAAAAAAGGTTGCCAATGTTAAAAGGTTGTGAAAAACGTCACGAATTTGACTAAAAATGAGTACCGTAATTAATTCGAGAAATACGAAGTCATTTTTTTTTCAATTTTCTTCCTCTCCTTTCTTAAAGAACTTTTGGCATCTGAACTGAACATGGCTTCACCCACTATGGTCCAATATATTTGCTACAGACCCGAAATAAAAGTTAGCACCCAAGTGTAAAAAATACATTACATTACCGTTGTTGTTTCAGCATAAATTGTACATGCTGAAACAGAGGATAGAACATAATAAAGATTTTGGTAATTTTTCACGTCATCATAAAAAATAGCAATGGCTGAGTTTGACAGGATTTTAAAAATGTCAAAGAAAGGAATTCTATCACTGATCAATGGCCAAACGTATTTTTACATACAATCATTCGGACAATATTTGTATTCATTGGATTCAATTCATGTTTTTGGAACAGTCTCAGACTGATATACACAAACTGTCTGAAAAAAATATTCAAACATTAAATATTATCGATCCTTTTAATTTTTTTTAGAATAAAAATGATTTTTCTATGTATAAGTTCTAATATTTAACCCATAGCTGGGGGAGATATATGTTCATATTTTTTCCAACGTTACACGTACGTAAATGTAACGAACTCGACTAGTATTCTAACTCGGCTATTCGATTTCTTATTCCTATCCACTATCCATTGAACCATCCACACATCTTAAATAATATCGAAAAAACAACTAAATAGGGCAATGGCACTTTAGTCTCCACCTTAGAGTTCCTTCCACTTTTCAAAACAGTATTTAAAGTCCTTATTTTTGAAAACCATCAACTGTTTCAATGAATGCTGTTTAATCTCGTCCACAGCACATCAGCAGGAATTTGAGCTTTGGAAAAAAAACCCAAAAGACTTAAGGAGCCAAATCTGTACAGAATGGGATATCTGACAGACTTAGAGGGTGTTGTATTGCAAAATAAAGGAGAACTGCACGGCCCTAGAAAGATTTATCCGCTTGGTCGCTGTGAATGCAACACCCATAAATCATTCTTTGATTTCTCACTGTATGCTGATACTTCTCTTAGAAGTGCATTCAAGCATGCGCAGAGAATACCACTATAACTGGATGCCCAGTTGCATCAAAACCGCGCAACCGGATCGATATATTCAGAATGGGTGAATACGATCCGGACAGACGTCGTACTTTTGATTTTTCAGCGCACACTAAAGTCAAATCTCCATTTGCAGGATTCAAAGTATTTTACTCGAGTGGCCCAGTTTTTCTAGGAATTAACAAAACATATTCTCTCACTCACAACACCAATGCTATCTATAGTAGCGAGTGTAACTGCTGTACCAACAGTCAATACTCGAGTCTAGATGGCATCTAAAATCTAGAATGATGCGCTTATAAAGTAGTATATAATTTCCAGGAAACTATCTTCATCTCTAGCAATCAGTATATTCATGTACTTACGTAGGATAACTATGCGACTCGCTTGGTGGGAATAACAACAGCGATTTCAGTGCTAACAATCAGTTCAAGTCATGATAAAAACTGTTGTAATTGGTATTCTCCGGCTGTGAGTAAATCATCCCATCATTCTGTCCACTCATATTTAACTATATGCCTGAACGATAAAAATGTTCTTAGAAAAGGAACAGATACTACATTCTGATCCGAGAAATTAAGTTCGGTGAACCTTGCTCTGAAGTTGTTTACGAGGTTTAGCTTAGTCTTGGTACAACTACAAGAATTGGGCACCAAGTGAAGATCGAATTCACCACTTACTAGTAATGACCACCGAAACTAACTCTTTAACCATTATTCTACAACACTGGAGCACCCGAGAGTCTTTCTCTGAACTCATCTGTCGAAACTTGTTCATGTTTTAGTTCTTAACTAAATATGGTGCGGTGTTTAGTAAGTTTCCGACAATATATATATATATATATATATATATATATATATATATATATATATATATATATGAAACAAAAACAAACTAGGTACCCCAATATGCCCCATATTACAAGGGATAAACAGCAAATCCACAAATTAGCAAAAGCCATGCAAAAATAAATAAATGAATAAATAAATAAATAAATAAAAACCCTTTCTAGTTTCAATAGGCTGATTTAAAATCCAACAGACACCAATAGACTTTATATATATATATATATATATATATATATATATATATATATATATATATATATAAACAAACAAACACTTCCTACTTTCTGTTCATCAAATCTACATTGTGCCTGCCTATGTTACGTTTAGCAAATTATCTATCTCTCCATCTATCTATATATTATTGGTCAATCTACCTACCTATCTGCATTCTCTTTCCTGATTAACATTGTTATCACTGTAAGAATGTCACGCACATGTATATTCGTTGTTTAAACTTTTCTTTAGTAATCTGAGCCAAAGTTTAATGAAGTAAAAACGTATATCGACGCTAGTGCTTGATTTAAATCCATTATAGTCACTTTTAAACCTGTAATAAAAAGAAAGAAATAAAGTTGTTATACTTTTTCAAAAGTCCCTTCATCTTTGAGGTTAGGATTTACTTCCAGCAGATAAAGCACGAAATGTTAGAAAAATGTCATAGAATTTGTTACAGGCATTAAGGTCTTTTGAAGTTCCGACAAGTTATCCACGTCAATGGTGTTTCTACCAGAAAAGTTTAATACTTATTAGCCGACTCTCCTACAGCTAACACTGGCTTCAGAACCTATGCAATATTTTACTTGTTTAGTTTTAAAAGTAATAGAAAGGATTTCCTGTGTTTATTAGTACAGACCAGAGTCTTTTATGCTTTATTGAGGCAGGTACTGTACGCGACAGAAAATTAGAGTCAATGAAAAAGGAACTTTATGCTGTACCGATCTTTCAAGTTGTGACGACCTGAAACGATTGGCCAACATAGTTTATCTCTTCGTCATTATCCTGATCGTTTCGGTGTGTACATGAACTCTTCTGTGTTTCTAAATCTTATATTGATGGACATTCGTCTCAATTGAATCAAAAGCATTTGTGTCATTATCTGATGTTAGAATAAGTTGGTTTGTGCACCCCCATTTAATTTTATAGAAACATTATAGCAATGACGAAACTTGTATTGAAATAAATAAATAAATGAATGAATAAATAAATAAGCTGTCACCCTGGGTTTCTCTGGAAGATGACGTTTTTAATTCAGACAGTTTTACTAATGATAGTAATTAATAGCGAGAGATAGAGCCTTCATAGCCAGAAATAAAATTAAATATTCATTTATCTTTCCATATTCTGAGTTTTGGAAGCACAGTGGAGTAATGAATAGCGGCTCGGGTTGAGATAAGCGGAGAGCTGAGTTTCGAATTTCACTCGAGTTCATTGCATTCGCTTACACGCTAATATCCTATAGAAAGGTATGAATCCATCTTTTCTTCCCGTTCATTTTCAGGGACCGTCTAATTAGATTTTTTGTGTGTTCGTAAAATTCAATGGAGGTAAAACATAAAATATTAAAAAGAAGAATAAAAACACTTAAATTAAAATTAAACACTTAAATATTCTTAAAGAAACCTGTCTTAGTTAACAAAAAATAATAATAAATAAAAAAAAGTGAATATGGAAGATTGATTTTCACATCCAGAAGACTTCCTCATTAGGCTGATTTAGTTTACTTTAAAGAAAGAACATTCGATTCTCGAAACGAATTTGCTTTTCAATATAAGCTGCACCTGATTCACTGGTGGATATTAATGACATAGATCAAATATTAAATATCGAAACTTCCGGATCACATTTCAGGCAAACGACTTAATGATTCATTCTCGCCAATGCAAGCAGGCAAATTTCAGAAAGTATTACTCAACAATAGACTATCAACAAAAATAGATCAAATAATTACCGTTTTGTTAAATTTTTGCTGAGATTATAAATGTGGTTGTATAGTGGGTGAATATAGCTTAATATATAGTTGAATTTATATATAGTTGCCTGAAGATCGCGAGAGCGTGAAACTTAAGTAGCGACTCGAGTTGTGAAGCATTTTTTTCTCTGTCCGGATAACCTAGGCATTGAGCACTGTTATTTACTGTTTAGATCGGGGTTTGCTTTTGGGTCTTTCCTTTATACTTAGTTTGTTTTTTCTTGTATCAGTTTTTTCTTGGCTTTTGCTTTTTTGTTATTAGTATTCCACACTTTTTTTCGATGTTTTGTCATAGCTGCTGATCACGACAACGTTTTGAATTTTTGTATATATATCAAATTAAACACCCACACACAGATATATATTTATTCGTGGCCGGTACAAAAGGATTATCAATCTGTTTATGTTCGCGAGACAAAATACCAACATCTATGATAGATATTCTGGGATTTCTCACCGTGCACAAATCTATATTTGAAATGAGAAAACCTCATATCTAAAGCAAATAAATATGTTTTCCCGTCAGTCTTTAACTTTCTCTCTTTGAATCCTTTTATGTCTTGTTTGCATGTCAAGCCACAATGAGGCTGCGTGGAAGAAAATGGCTGCTGATTTATTAACAATAATTTTAACCCTTCCACGTCGTACGTTTACGTTGATTCTACACCAACATTTTTGTAAAGTCACATGAAGCTCATATTTAACTTCAGTGGAAAGATTTACAAACATTTAACATTTCTCAATCAAAATGACAGGAATTTCTTTCAATTAGTGATAAGACCTTTGTAATGCCATATTGCTTCAGGACGTTAGGGGATCATGACTTTTTTAAAAGCATTTCTTTCATGGTAACTGCTCTGAGGAGCTGCTTTTGCTGGTTCCCAAACTTCATGAATTTAAGCGTTCTACTAGGCTGGCATCTCGCTCACACCATTTCACTGTCGAAACTGTTAAATGTAGCCGTCTCCAATAGCTTCATGTCTCGCACCTCTCGCCTGTGGAACTCCCCCCTCTTCCTGTTTCCCTGATAGCTATAATCTCATATTATTCAAATGTAATGTCAATCGACGTCACCAGATGCCTTGATCTATCCCCTATCCTTCTCTTCATCCTTTCCTCTATCACTCCTATTTGCTGTAGCTCCAACTCTCTGTAACCCCTTGCGTGCTAGTGGCTTCCCGCCTTGCTTGGGGTGAAACGCTTATAAAAAAAATTCACCCCAAGTAAGGCAGCAAAGCTACTAAGATACAAGGGGGTTACTGAGTGTGAGATAATATATAAAAAAGAAAACATTAAGGAGGGAGAACAATAATAGAAAACAGAAGGTAACTATTGACACTGTTGATTGAAAAGCTACAATCGAGAAACATGGTGGAAGAAATTGTTATCATAGAACTTACATCTCGACATTGTTACCAATTTTGTACTTGACCTAAATTCATAAAATCTAGATACCAAAAAGGAGAGTTCATCAAGTTTTACCATGAAAATATTTACGATGGGAGAGAGAGTAAAATCGTGATGCCAAGTCTAGACCAAAAACATTGCACATTCTTCTTTTTATTTTATATGGAATCTCTAAATACATAGCAAAAGCACCAGACAAGATATGACAACAATATTCAATACATGAACGAAGACTTATAAATTTGCAAGATATATTCTGGCCAGAAAAACTGTCAAGTACAAGATAGTGAACCAACTTTCCTAGCAGCAGAGGTAGACATTGATTCAATATAATTTTTCACAAAGTTAGCCAGAGAAGACACAATGATTCATTCTCCTGGAAGTTAGCATCAAACATACTGATGAAGTGCAAATGGATTCTCTCAATTGATTAATAGAGAGCAGTTTCGTTTTAGAGGTGTTAAAATTAACACGCTATTTCTTGCCCCAGTTAACAATCTGCTTTGTATCTGTTTACTGCGTTATTAGGAATGATAGTGGATTAGTTTCCCATTGTCTTCTCCACAGTTTGGAATTAAGAGTTTTTCTTATCCTAGACTGCTTGTCACCGAAGGCTAAAGAGTCCAGTCTCCCTTACTTATTCACTCCAGAGCTGAAGGTGAAGAGACGAAGGGAATTTTTACGAAAGTGAACGCAAAAATACTTTCCCAGAATTTGAACTCGGCTAATCGTTTCTAATTTCAGTGCCTCTGTTATACGCATCCAGTGATAACTTTGATCGAATGCAAAGTCCAATTGCACCAGATGTAACGATTTGCAATGATATTAAATGCAACGGTATCAAATATAACATTGTTCAATAATGATGTTTAATAAAGAAATTACGATAGTGATTTTTTTAAAGAAAAACAAAAATACCAAATCCGCTGGCGACGTTCGCGATCATGACTCTCCAGATTCCTTTTCGACATTATCCATGATGATTGGGAAGGATATTGAAGTAGTTTCCTCGGTGTCTTCTCAGAGTTTCCCTCAGGTGGTTCAAGCCGTCGAAGGTAACTACATACCCAGATCACGGCATCTGAAGCGCCTACATACCAATCCAGACACTTCAACGCGACGAAAGTGACTACATGCCCACATTCGAAGGTTTACAGCAACGAAAGCGACTACATACCTAGATGATGACAAAAATTGTGTCTTTACCACTGGCATTAGTGCGAAAATGAATAAAACGAACTAGGCCGGGATTCTGAACTCGGCTCGCCTATTCTACCTGCGTCCATGATAAGCCTCGCGTATTAATTAAGAAGCTTAGCTGTGTCTCGGTCTGTAAATTCCCGGTGTATGATGTCGTGTATGGAGCAAGTCATGAAATGACGGCAAAGTTTGCAACAATAATAAATCATTTTTTACAGCTTCGATGTTCGCACACAGAATGTGTCTGGAAAATTAATGTAGAGTGTGTATTAAGTTTCCAAACATGAAGCAGTGCTTTTCAATATTTTAAAATCATTAGCGAGGAAATTATTTCTTTTCAAGATATTTGAGTGCTGCTTCTGTAATTTGAAAGGCTTCCATATTTTGAGTAATTATTATTAGCAATGAGAAAAATATAATTAAATTTTATGCATAAACCTCGTTTCTGAAATGAATATGTTATTTAAAAAAATACTTTATGAAACGTATGCTTTATTAAAAATTCATATATTAATGATCACCATTTTTCCAAATGCAAATCAAGTGTCTTCTCATTACTACTGGAAGAAATTCTCCCTGACTGACCATATTTTTCAGGGGTGTAGCCTTACGCACCACGCTTGGTTGTCGAATCTATTTAACTCATGGTTGGAATTCAGAGTTACCCTTCCCCTGCTACCCAGTAGAACCCCGTCTGTCCTTCTATTTACCCATTGCTAATATGCTTCAAAGTAAATTGTATAATGAATATATAATGCTACATATAACGTATGTGTATGAAACAGAAATTAACAAAATTGTTTGAAAAGAAACTTAAAAACGTACAAAGATGTAAATAATTATTAATGCTAGGGACAAGCCGAAGAGATAAAAATAGACTTACATAGATAAGAGACCAAGATAAGAGCTATCATAGAATTAAATGACAAAATAGTGGTCGACAGGACAAATAGCATGAAGTAAAGATAACAGATAATTTTGCTTGATTGTTGCCCAAATGTGTAGATACCAGAGAGAATATGGGAAGAAGAAATAGAGGAAAAATTTGTAAGCAATTATTTTTAAAAAGTCATTTTACCCTAAGCAAGGCATTAAAGCCACTAAGACGCATGGGGTAGTAAGAGTGTGAGAACAACAATAAAAAAATTATTAAGAAGAGAGAAAAATAAAAGTACAGAAATTAAGAAGACAGAAAATAAAGATTGTTACAGTTGTCAGGCAGGAAAAGCTTTTGACCTGCATTAGATTAGCAATGGCTACTGGTGCATTCTTATTAGTAATGGCTACTGGTGATGATAATAAAGATGAAGCTGTGAATGCCCAAATTATACAAAGTGCGTCATATAGAGAACACATTATAAAGGAAAAACTATACAATATAACAAAATTAGTAAATTTTCAAAACGAATTTCACACATATTCAGGGAAAACAGAAAAAGTTATTCAATAAAACGTCCCCAGACAACAGATCAGGTGGTTCAAGCTGTCGAAGGCAACTACATACCCAGATCGCGGCATCTGAAGCGCCTACATACCAATCCAGATACTTCAACGCGACGAAAGTGACCACATTCGAAGGTTTACGGCAACGAAAGCGACTACAAACTCAAATCAAGTGGTTTGCAGTATCGAAGGTGACTACATGACAGGTGGTTCAAGGCGTCGAAAGTTACTGTAGGGGTTCACGTTCATAGTGTCCAGAAAAGGTGTTCTCAGTAAGTCCTTGGTATTGTGGAGTCGCATATTGTTTTCCTTCTCAGTGACGCCAGAATAGTACAGAAAATCCAAATCAAGTACTTTCAAATGTTGATATATTTATTATAGGTATGTCCAATATTTCGCTAAAAAGTGGTATACCTTGACGAAAAAAGGTCCCCAAATTGATAAAACAATTTTTAACGTTTAAACATTGATGTATTTTCTGAATATTTTTTCAGATTTTTTAATCTTTCCTATAAATGTTAAAAATTTTATTTAAAAATCTTGATTTTTTCGAGTCAAAAAAATTTCGTAAAATCGAACTTATCGGCTTTTCTGTCTGAGTTTGTAAACAAGATCATAGTTAGTTAGTTAAAAAGTCATGTAAAATTCAATTACACCTTTTTCTTTTGTTATCTTAGGAAATTTAGAATGATTAAAGTATACTTAATGTAATTTGAAAGAAACATTACTTACATTTTTAGCAGAAAATTTTTTAAGAGAGATATTTCCAACCGTAGTCGTTCATTTCGTGCGCGTTTGACAGGCGTTAATTGATGTACGTCAATATATTGACAACTTACGGCAGGGGAATTTATCGGACGGTAGCGCAGAAGTGATATAATTCGTTCTAATTTTAAGTGAATCTGGTTAGTAGATTTTTTTTAAAAAATTCACTTTCAAAATTTTTTTTTTTTACCTTACGTTTGAGGAAGAATTCTGCACTGAAAATAACATTTAAATTATGAAAGAAAATCAAATTTTACAAGTAAAAATAAAACAGTAAAAACATTTTTTTAAATTGAGGTTTATTATTTCAGTCATGAAATATTTTTCTGAGAATATAAAAATTACATGAAACACCATTAATTGAAACAGGTTAACTTAATGAAATGAGATTTTATTTCTTTTTATTAAGGCAGATTTCTTTTCTATTTATTAATAATTGTGATATGACGACAGTCATGAGAGTTTTACATATTTTATTTATTAATAAAATTAACATGCTATGTTGGGTTTGACTCAACAAGTATTTAGTGGCGAGCTAACTCCAGAGAATTTAAACTCCAAAAATCGTTTTAATTGATAATTTGTCGTGTGGATAATAATTCCAAAGTAATGTACAATGAATTTATGCAATCGATTTCAAACTTGAAAATTTGGGTGCACTTCCAAGGGCGTTTTTTTTTTGTAATTGTAAATAGTCGATATTTTCTTTTATCCCCCTATTTGATTATATTTGAAAAGAAAAAGAAAAAAATTGAAAATGCGACGATATTCAGTCAGAAAACTTGACAAGCGTTGTTATGTTGTTAACTTAACGAATGCAAAGCAATTTCTGAAGTAAAAACAACTTGCTTCTATCAAGGGAAACTACTCACGTGACATTATTTCAAAGCTGTGCATCCATACTTTCGTTGGAGACGATTTTAAATACAATTTTGGAATATTAAAAATTATTTTAAAAATATCAATGGGTGTCAGATTTTAATAAGCTTTCAGATTTATGATCTTTAAAATGTAGAGAACATAATATATCATTTCCATAAGGTTACATAAAGAACTTAATTTATAAATATATAACAACCTTTTGTCATATTGTGTATTTAAAATTAAAAAAAAAAAATTAATGTAAAAATTCATTTTTCATCACAAATATTTTTTTCTTTCAGATAATAATTACCTTCGTATATATTATTCAGAAAAACCATTAAAAACTTTCTTAATTAAATATTGTCTTAGTTTTATTGGGTTTTGTATTTTTACAATTGAGGTAAAAGTTTGGACAATTTTGGGCAGTTTTTTAACAAAAAAGTCGATGATTTACATTCTTCAAAGTTTTGTGCATTTAATTAAAAAAAAATCAGGTTGCAAATAAAATTTTTTTGAGTTTTCATAAAATTAATTTCGAGGGGGGTAACAGATATAAAAAAAAATATTTATACCATGACTTTCAAAGAGACAAACATTTCTAAAATAACTTCATTCATTTCTGAATAAGTTCTGAAGTTTTCATTAAAATCCAACAAGTACTTAATTTTTTACAAGAATTTCCAAATTAATGTGTCTTTCAACTGAAAAAAAAAAACAACTAAAAAAAATGCTAAAAAAGCCTAAAATAGACATACCTAATTTATTATGTTATATTTTTTATGTTTTTATTATTTTTATTTATTGATATATATATTATTTATTTTATTTGGGGGGGGGGTACAAATACACATAGAAATTCCAGTTCGACCGTTGAAATGAAGTGGCCTTGAGTTACTTAAATTTGGTTCCAGCAAACGTGAGAACCAAAAGCAGTTACGTAAACATATTCGAAAACCCAATACTTGAAAATAACAAAATTTGAAATTACTCAGTAAAAATAATATGAATTGAAATAAATATGGACTTTGGCAAATTTACCGATTACATAAAACAACTAATTAGGAAAAAATTAATAAAAAATTAGATAGACAGAAGTTGTCGATATTATTCAGCCAAACACGTTAAACTATTTGAAAGAATTATTGCTGCCGAAATACACCTTATATATATATATATATATATATATATATATATATATATATATATATATATATATATATATAATCACATGACTCAAAAGAAATAAAAAAGGACAATTTAATAGTAACATGGTCTTATAATTCAGTAATTAAGTTTAGTATTCCGTTTTTATGGCAAAATGTTACTGACACGAGAAAATGATTGATATGTCTGCACATCTGTCTGCAACTTTCTTCACCCCCGCCTATAAACATTCACGACCCAACTTTACAAATTCCTTAAAAAAAGAAAAATGACCAAAAGACAGAATTTTTTTTTAATCTTCTTTAGTGAACTGTAAATTTTTATCATCCATTCGTAATAAAAAAGTCCTTTTTCATTCATCTACTTTGACAGGGAACAGATATTTCTTTTTAATCTTTGACCATCTTTTAATCTAATTATTTTTTATTTATTTTTTTCTCGTAATCCTAATTAATTTCCTTATTCTAGATTTATTTTTATTTTTTATCTTGTAGAAGACCTCATCTCAAAAATCAACGACGAAGAAGTCCAAGTGAGGAATCTTATACAGAAACTGAATGGCTAAAAACAAGGACATAACCATAGCCGTTCAATGTCAGATCATCTCTGATTAGTTACCATCAGCGGTTATTTGCCCTTGTTCAATAAATACAATGAATGAGTGTACATTTTTAAATCCTAAAAAAGAAGCATAGCAGATGTTTAAAAAAGAACGAATAAAAGGTAAAAAAAGAAGAAAAATGAGAGAGGAGAGAAAATTGATAAAAAAATATAGAAGGACGAGAAGAAAAATGAAACTAGCGTGAATCGGAAAAAGAAAGATCAAAAGAATAAAAGAGAGTGCAAGGTAGTGAGAGATAGTATGAAAGAATTGAAACTGAAGGTTAACCTTTTTATATTTCTGTCATTATTCAACTTTTGTACTTGTTCAAGTATTATACGAATGTAATCCTTTCCATAATAATGCCATTTCAATTAAAGCTTGATAAACCTCAAAACACGCAAACACACACACACACACATATGAATATGGAATCGTATCTTAATTTTCTTGTCGAATATATTCTGCGAATAAAATTCTCAGAAAAACTACACATTGCATCTTTATTTATTTATTTGTTAACGTTTTGTATAAAAACTGCAATTTCGTCCTGTTTCGTTATATCTAAAAGCCACATGAATCATTCCTGCAAAAGCTCTTCTTTCATTTATTGAAATATTCATATTTGCTTAACCCTAGAACACTAACAATCAATTAAAGTTACACCATTACTAACCATGGATATATCATACCCGATTTTGAAAATATCAACAAAAAAGATATTAAATATAAATCTTTATTTGAAATATTTGACATGCAGGCACTTCAAACTTTGTACTTTGAGTTAACATTAATAGGAACTGAAAAACATATTATTTAGTTAAGAAAATCAGGTACTGAAAATTGTAATTAAAAATAGGAAAATTTCCGCCGGGTACTATATACCCATGGTTAGTGTTCTAGGGTTAAGCGTTGCAGGAGAGCAACATCATTTCAAAAACAAGAACGAGACGTAAAGAAGGCTTTTCCTTAAAAGGAAAACCTTGTTAGAAACAAAGAAAAGAGTGGTGAACTGCCGGGTAATGTCTAATCCTCTATAGGTGAATGCTGGACAATTTCCTCACAGGTGAAGAGAAAACTCAAAGCGTGAGAGATCTGATTCTACCAACAAATCCTGAGAATGCCATAGACTAAACATATGAGCAACGAGGAAGTGTTAAAGAAAGCGGAAACTACAAAGAAATTGATACGATAAGAAAGAGATTATTGATATTTCTTGGTCACATAATGAGAAAAGAGGGTATAGAGAATTTAGCACTCACAAGATAATTACAGAGAAACAGAGAGTAAACTTTTTAACCTATTTGTGGGAGTTGACGGCAGAAACGAGAGAAAAAAATGTGGAGGAAAAGGTTGTGAAAAGCGAACAAAAGAAATAATCTTCAACACTGCTTTACAAATTTAAATAAATTTATTATTAAATTATAAAAATAATATTTGTTTTCTTTTAAGTTTAAAGAAGCAAGTTACAAAGTTCCTCGCAAACAAAGTTCAACGAAAAATGTTTTGCTTTTCTTCTTACAACCCAAAGAAATGAATTAAGTTAGTATAGTGTGAAAGGTATATGTGAGTTCGTGATGCGAAATTTATCGATTTACATTAAATTATGTATATGTAAGCATGTTACTAGCAGCACGCACGCTGTCAGTCAACCTTACGCTGCTGCTACAATTTCCGATATGCTGCTATAATTCCGTATATTTTTCGTAATTTAAACCGTTCGAACTGATTTGTGAAAATACTTTAATTCGAGAATTAATTTGCAAAAGGGCACTTAGAACTAGTTAATTTAGAATAACTAGAAATAGTTATTTTGAATATGCGAAAAATTTGAGAATACAGTATTATTCACATTCCACTTCAGGTCGGCCTGAATGTTAAACAGAGAATGCTCAACGAGCGGCTCTACTGGAGGTTAGCATCAGCCATGCTGATAGAAGGCGGGAATGGGTTTCGCAGATGATTAAGAGAAAGCATTTTTGTTTTGAAGGCGTTAAAATTAACAAGCCATCCTTTGCTCCAGCTAACAACAGGCTGTAGGTCATTTTTTTAGATCATCCGCCAATTTGATCCTGATCTGACCAGACTTACTATCGAGACAGGAGTAAATGGTTGTGTCATCAGCATAGATACCAAGTTGAAAACTGTTGTCACCTTAAAGGTCATTAATAGAAATTAAGAACAAAGTAGGACCAAGGATATAGCCATGGGGTCACCTGAATTAGAACGAAAGTATTTAGATGAGTGGCCGTTGGGGACAACATTCATTTCGCGATTTGATAAGAAAGACTGAATCAATTTTCAATTTGTGAAGAAGAACGGTATGTCAAAACCTGTCGAACGCTTCAGCGATATCCAAAGCAACAGTAAGGGCTTTGCCATTCTTATCTAAAGCTTGATAGATTCTTTCCACAATAATCGTTAATACATCAGCAGTTGACCTAGAGAAACCAAAGTCATATTGTTTGTTTGAAAAAGGATCTGTGATATGAGATTCTTAACCATTTCAGCGCTGATTAGGGTCTCTCGTAGTTTACCCAAAAAAGGTAGAATGCTAATAGGTCGATAGCTGGAAGGGTCAGACGGTTCACCGAAATTCTTAAAGACTGTTTCAGCAAATAAGGAATTCCAACAAGTAGGAAGCGGCGAGGCACTTATTATTCGGATTAGAGAGAACCGGAGCCAGTTCGGGAGCGCATTTGTTAAGGACAGTTACAGGGATACCATGAGGTCCACATACTTTATGGAGATCTCGATTGAAGATAATAGCAGAAACCACGGACAAGGTTGTATGTATATCACTCAACAGAGACTCAGTTTTGCGTGAAAAGTCAGGAACAGATTCTCCAGATGAGTTTTACGGGCGAAACATTTTGCTTTATTGGTATAAGATGTTAACACCTCAAATTGATTGAAGAGAGGAGGGATAGAAAACTTACTCTCATTTAATACACTATTACACAGCCGCCAGTTGTCATGGGGGCCAAAGTTGTTAGATGCAATACGGTGCCTCATTCTATCAGTAAACAAAGACTTAGCTCCCTCGAAGGCACTTTTACATTTATTACATGCAGACATGAATAGGCGTCTATTGAGATCAGAACTGTCACGCTGGTATAGCCGGAAAAGTGATTCCTGTGAGCTATAGCGGATGAACAGTCCGGAGCGTAAGATGGAGAAGATCGAGGTTTTGCGCGGCATTTTCTTCCTTTCTGAGAACGTTTATCCCACGGACTCATCGCTATTTTCCGCCTTTTCAAGTTTGTATTTATTTATTTTTCTAGTTTTACCCTTTTAGACTTCAATAAATCCGATGATAAACATAAGCAGTTTCATAATGAAACGACCTTTTAGTGTTGAGAATATCAAGTCCATTACACGTTAATAATATCCTGCATTGAATGTTTCGCGTACAAAATGTTCCAAGACAAAAAAAAAACAAAGTGATCTAATTATATAACTCAAAATCAGTTGCTTGTCAAAATCAAATTATTGGTATATTGTTCGACTGTAAACTATTAACTGTAAGGAGAAAAAATTCATGGTCATCAACAAAAGGGACGGTCTAAAATATCAAGTTGGTATAGAAATTCATTTATCTGGGTAGTGACGATGGAAAATGTGACACAGAATACAGTATAGGAATAGCGAAAGGTACCTTCCAGAAACTAAGCAAAGTATTAAGAAATAGGAAGATTTAATCGGAAACAAAGAAAATAGTATTTCAATGTAATATCTAATCGATATAGCAAAGATTGCTGGACAATTTTCTCACAGATAAAGAAGCAACTGAGATTTAGTTTGACCGAGGATTGCTAAGAATATCATTGTCAGAATATGAACATCGAGGAAGTCTTAAGGAAAGTAAAAACAAGGAAAGAGTTGAAATATCCACGACGCATAATGATTAAAGTGGTCTTGAAAACTTAAGACATATTGAAGAGAAAACAGGGAGATACTGTAAAACGTATTTAACCTGCTTTTATGAATGGATGACAGAATAATTACAAAGAGATATGGAAAATAATAAAACATTACTTCGGGCAACTGTAGTTTAAATGAGTCTTTATTACTACGACGTCACTTGTACAAATCAAGATACCGCTGGTTCAATCCGCCGTTCTTGCTTCCTGAACACTTCACAACGTAAATCCGTCTTTTGTTCTCTCGTTTTCACTGCTTCAGTCCTCTTTTATCAGGTCAACACCGCGGTCGACCAACCAATCAGCGTTCTTCGCTTTTATTCTTAGTTACCCAGGCAAATAGCCTCCTCCGGTTCGACCAATCACAACTTGCTATTGGTGGAAGCATGCCAAACTGTACAAAAAACCCTTGTTACTGCACCTACTGCTGGAACTGCTAGGCGGGAGAGTAATGCCATTTTCAGAGAGCAAACTTATCGATGTCACATGCCGCACGTTAAGGTAAGACACTTACGTTCCTATGCACCAGATGCAAGCCACTCTGTCTCGCTTGCATCTACGGGACTGTTCACCACAACGAAAGACAGATCTTGACATCTAAAATGAATATAAAATACAGCTTTACTCCCCATGTAGCATGGTTTACAAGATGGCTTTAGATCGATCCTTTCTGGACAAACTTTGTATATCTGATTCAACATGAGCTTGCTCTCGCAATAGATATTTACTAGAGCTGCAATATGAATAAATTCATAAAATGCTGCAAAAAAAAAAAAAAAGAAGTAATACACTCATCAGATGAATTCAGTCATAATTTCGTGGCTACAACATCATTACCACTTACTTGAGACATCCTGGCAGAATCTTGCAATACCACCAGTCTTTCTTTGGTTACACTTCACATTACAAGAATATAAAGTGGGAGCGGAAGGAGACCCTGCTCCAATCTTGAAGCCGATCTCCTTTGATATCGATCGCAAATCAGTCAGATATATAAAAGCTAATGCGGAATTAACACCTTGACATATGAGTACAACGAGATAAGCAGTAGTTAAAAGATTAATATTTCAAGATTTACGCTTCGAGAGAAAAAATACATCCATTCACAATTAAGTACTCAGCCCAGAAGTATCAATGACTAGACCAACAGGTTAACAGTACGGAAGAAAAAATAGTATAATTAACGAAAAACGAAACACAGGAAAAGCAGCGCGGCGACTGGACTCAGCTTCCCATATCCCTCGGCCGAATGTTTAACCAGTGCGGTAATTGAACTTTGCTCTTGTGTTCAGTCTTCGACTGACTGCTAAAGCTTTGATCTTGCTTTTGAATATTAATTTTTTTAGACATGTTTGATTGAATAAATTACAGACATCATGTCTGCTAATTTTTAATAAAATCCGTTAATACGAATAACGTTCCGTGTATTGATGTTAAAGGATGAGAGAAATGTTCTATAGCTGTTTAAATTTATTTTATTTTCATTTCCCAAGTACTTTCGATCTTTTTCCAAGATCATCTTCAGGAGTACAAGTAGTACAAAACTATATGTTGTTCATTCGTAGAAGTATTTATACAAAGCTGTGCATTGTTATCCATTACCGTAATTTTTTCATTATGATTTTAAATAGAAAACGATTCACAATGTGCTGAGCGTTCATTAGAACGTGGAAAAAATTATCGATTATGGATTTTTTCCATGTTATAATGTCATATATTGATTGATTTGTTTCTACTGTGTTTTGAAACATTTTTAAAGTTAGAAAATACATTTAGATTGCAAGATTTTGGGCGAGATAATAATGATTTACTGATACACGTCCTACTAATTAACCCATAGCTGGGGGAGAAGAGGAGCATTCATACCTTTCCCATGGGTATTTGCTTCTAAGTGAATATAATGAACCCTACTAGAGTTGGAACTCGGCTCTCTGATTTCCAATTTAGAGACGTTATCTCTTACACCGCCTGCACATCCAACGTTGCGGCACGTGGTATTCAGTCAGTCTTCTAGGTACTGACCAGGTTCGACATTTCTTAACTTTGGTTGGATGAGAACCGATGTTTCAACGTGATATGTCTTGATATATAAATATATAAATAGATATATACTAACAGTACCATTAAAATATGACAGGATAATTTACACAAATATACATTTTAGTATAAATGTAATTATTGGAATAATTATTTGAGGACGACACTCACTTTAAAGAAGAGTGATACTATGTGTTTACTGTGACCTATGTACTTTTCTACCTATTTATCCAACTCCTACTTATACACACAGGTACATAATACCGGTTATGGTTGGCTGAATAGCAGCCGTGGGAGAAACTAACCTATTTTATAAAAAGATTGTCCTTGAGATTTGTGTGTCATTTCTCATGCCGGAATAACTGGAAAGGTAAGATTTTTTTCGTTTGAAGTAAGATTACCTTTGGGTTGGGAAAAAATAAATAAAAGGTCGTTTGTTAAAAAATATAATGCCTGCACTGGGGAAATTGTGCTTACAGCCGGGCTGGATTTTTTTTTTTTGAGTTAATATCATATTCTGATAAATTTAAAAGAAATATCCTAATCTGCTACTTTAAAAAAATCTTTCTTTTTATTTTTATTCCATGACATTAACATTCAAATAATATAGAAATTAACTGTTAGTTGGTTATATATTGATTTTATGGGAAAAAGTGGGAAAAAATATCATGCGATGAGTTTTGTCTGTCAGGACTTCATCGGACTATACGGATGCTTTCGTTGATTCGACTACATATGAAGGAAGGGGCACACTGAGAAGTTTAAATTTAAATTATTTTTTTAAATATATGTTTTGGGTTTATAGTCGAGATGATTTCATTTACTTTCTTTTTCTTTGTGTTTTTATTACTTTTATTATTAAATATCTCACAATTTCTGCCAAGAAAGGTGAAATGTTGTAAGAACCTGGGCCTAAATTTACTACGGATGATCTAGCGGTTAAAATCATTTCTATACATTTTCATCTTATTAAATTGCTTTCTCTTCTAATTTGAGTAGCATTTTATATATATATATATATATATATATATATATATATATATATATATTATTTACATTATTCGGACTATTGTCCTCATCTTTGTCGCCATATTTATTACAACGTTTCGCATCAAGGCGGGAATGCATTCTTAATTTTAATGCGATGAGTGACTTGTTAAAGTATATTAATTTTTCAAAGAAAATATTAAATCTTATTTCCATTGTTTTAAAAGATTTTAGCGCATTGTTTTGTTGTCAGGTTAACTCCCCTCCATCTTCTTTAATTAGTATGTATCGCACCTGTCCGGTCATGTGACACTTAACAGTCAACCAGTGAAGCCCAGAGTTTACAAAAGAGAGATTTGGGATGGACGGTTCGATGAGAAGATTCTTTCCGGAAACGTTGGTAAAACACAGCGTCTTGTAACATGGGAGCAAAAACAAATTTTTGCAACTTCCAGTACCTTTCCCTTTCAGGGTCGGAGAGAAGGCATGTGCCAACTTTCGACACTTTTTAGCATGCACTTTTATTGAAAATAAACCATAATTTGCTTTATTTCGTCAACTTTTTATTTTATAATTTTAATTATAAGATAAACGGGCAGTTACTACCGAGACGTTGACATCTATTTAATAAAATCGACAATATTATTAAAAAGCAAAAAACAAATATAATTGTCTAATTCAAGAAAGTACATGCATTATGTTCAAAATTTGTTTTTCTAAGTTAACTTAGAAAATCATGACGATAATAATAATAACAACACCTTAGATTCAAACCGCAGAGTAATGAATATTTACCTGCTTATCTCGAAGTCGGTGTTTTAACAACAGCGGGATTCAATTTTATTTATATTTTTTAGGTATGATAACTGACAAAAAGTGGTGAATGGTGTATTCCTGACACCATAACAAAGACAAAAATCCTTATAAACATCTGTCCAAAAGGCCATCGTTTTACCTCAATACACCAACTCATAACAAATGTTCAAAATGTCCTTCGCTTGCTTCTACACACGGATACACCCGTCGGATCATTGACTAGTGGACCCTTTCAAATACTCTCACACGGTGTCGAATGGTTTCGCAGGGCCCCATGACAAGTTGATGAAGCTTCTCTACATTATTAATGTCTGCTGCATGAGCCAGTTGTTTTAGGTGGCCCCGTAGATAAAAATCGAAAAGATTGAGGTCGGGAGAACATGCAGACCATGGAACTGGTCCTCCACTACCTATACATCTTTCATAGTAGATGTCAGTCAATGCATCGCGAACAGTGTGACTAAAATGTGCTGGCGACCCATCATCGCACATGAACCTCATGTGTCTTCGTATTAGCAGGGGTACATCTTCTAGCAGGTCTGGAATGTGTTCCTGCAGACAGCTATTGTAAGACGTGCTGGGAGAACATATGGACCTACCAGACAGTCACCTACAATTCCAGCCGACACATTAATCATAAACTGATGCTGGTGTCTAGCCTGTATCATACCATGTGGATTCCGATCCATCCATCCAAAAATGTTGGTTGTGTAAATTTGTCATTCCATCTCTTTCAAATGTTGCCTCATCCGTAAACAAGACTGAAGAGACAAACAATGGATCGGCAGTTTGTGCAATAAACCATCGGCAAATGTTTTCCCGCGGTGAGTGATCAAAGCGCTGCACATGGGTCTTCCCGACCTCCTGTCTTTTGTAACCCTTAGTAATGTTTTCTTATCTCTTCTAGTGCCTGTTCTGATAACCATTTACACAAGCTTGTTAGTTATGCTGTTCGCTCCTTTCTTTTATTTATCTTGTAAATACGGCCTGTAAGTGTCATCTCCAAAATATCTTCTCTCATTTTGTACCCTAAAAAGTTCAACTCTTTCTCTATTTCTGATTCAAAGAATGTGTTCTTTTTGTTTCCATTTTCCTTAAATCTTCACTGTAATCTCGTCCATGTAATCTCGACATCCTTCACAATTCAGTTGCAAATTTTCTTCTTCATCCGTGTCCAGAATTCAGTGCCATATTGGATGACCGATATTACATAACAGTTCAGCAGTACGCGTAAATGAATTAATATGGCTATAAAATAAACATGAGAGACGATATAGTGCGGAAAAGTTCCCGGTCCGACGCATTTCCTGAAACAATGTTCCAAGGGGGATGAACTGCGGGGTGAATATATAGAATAGTAAGCACGTTTCCTAGCTCAAGGTCATTTCTTCTTGGTCGAGCGAAAAAAATATTTCGACAATCCTTACACTTACACACACACACACACACACACACACACACACACACACACACATATATATATATATATATATATATATATATATGATTAAAGGATTGCCATGTGCATAAAACTCAGAGTTATAGCAAAGGACGAAGAGGGAAATGGACATTTACTATTAGTATAATTTTTAGATCTGTTATTATAAACCAAGCACAGTTTTATTACCACCAGTACCAAGTTCACTCGCAAGGCTTGTGTCAACCCATGGTACTTTCTGAAGGTGCCGCACGCTGCGATTTCCTCCTCAGTGCGAAAAAAATCATGAAATCACTTTTCTGTCATGTTAACCATGGCGAGATTCGAACCCCCGTCTCATATGTATGCCTCTGTCTGTGTGTGTGTGTGTGTGTGTGTGTGCGTGCGTGCGTGTGTGTGTGCGTGTGCCCGAAGAGTTATGCTCTCCTCAGTGCGCAGATCTGAGAAGGGGGGTTGTTTTATGAGACACCGGCAGTACGTCTGCTCTAACGACGCCACAAATGTTGTCCCAGGGAAATGCGGAGACCAATACAGGAAAGAAACTGAACATGACATCAGACCACCTTCATATCATATATATATATATATATATATATATATATATATATATATATATATATATATATATATATATATATATATATATATATATATATATAGATAGATAGATAGATAGATAGATAGAGAGACATGTTTAATTGAATAATTTAGACAAATTTTGCCTATTTATTTTCAATTGGATCATTTCATATTCACGGATAAGCATTTTGCTGTTATTATTAAGGGAAGAGAGAAAATCGCCATGTTGATACATATTATTTTATTCTGTGTACTTTTGACATAGTCCAATGTCATCATCAGGGTGGTGTTTATTTCAAGACAAATATTGTCATGTTCATCATTTTCAAAGAAAATCCAAGGGTGTCAAATCTGGTGATCTAGGTGGGTATTCAATTGTCCCTCTTCTAATCCATCTGTTTTGCATATTTTCATCCATATAAAAATGTATTATCAACTATTAATATTTAAAGAGGGTATACATTATTTTGGGACACCCTGTATACATATATATATGCAGATAATATTAGTGGTCAACACACACACACACACACACACACACACACACACACACACACACACACACACATATATATATATATATATATATATATATATATATATATATATATATATATATATATATATATATATATATAAATTTTCAAGAGGATAGAATCCAGGTAGAACTTAATATCCAGGACAGAGTAAGAATATAATGATTTAAACCGTTATTTAACTCCTGTCTTTAAAACTTCTCTCTGTTAAATTTTAATCCCCACCTTCACCATTAGGTCTTCCTGTTCTTCTTTCTTCTATTACACCTCTCTCTAGAGCTTTCATACATTTCCCTCTCACACTTGTTTCCCACTCCCACACATACACTCTCACTAAAATTTTGTTTTTTATACACAGAGTTATATTTTCCGATTTCTTTTTGAATTTGTAGGTCTGACGATTTGGATCGTGATTACGATTCCAATGTAATAAATTATAACCATGGAATGTTAGTGTTTGAACCTTTTATATTATATTATATTATATTATATTATATCACACACACACACACACACACACACACACACACACATATATATATATATATATATATGTTTATATATATATATATGTGTGTGTTTGTGTGTTTGTAAAATACACCTATAATACAGATATATATATATATATATATATATATATATATATATATATATATTATACACACACACACACACACACATTCAGAAGTTACAATGAATAACACGAATATTACAGAAAGAAAGGTTGAGGAGTACAGGTGTTTTGTATTTACTGGTTTAGTTGTATTTCTTTTTGTTGTGTTTCCCATTATATTTGTTTTGAGGAGACAGAAAAAAGACCACCATAATTGTCACCATGCGTCGTCAATGGCAATACAAACCAGTCAATGCGTGGCTGAGAACAAAGCATAATGTGGCCTTAGGGTTGCCCACCTATGCGAGACATGGCACCACAGATACCCCGATATTATGCGATTGTTGATTGGAGAAGCCTTTCTAAGCGCTACCAAAGTGTTTGTGCTTGTAACGACCAGTCGAAAGCAGCAGGCAACAAACTGCCAACTCGGTACCGTCATAAAAGAACGTTACAGCCATAGGTGAACCTATCTACTGCTATTAATAGGTTAAAAAAGCACATAAACTGCGACAGAATTCATTATGACTTAGTATAAGTTCTGATGGTACGGTAAACAATAGTTCACTCTTGTCGCGTCAACTTTTCAGCATTAATAAACGACAGTAGGTACGCACATTCTAAGTTAAGAGCCTCACTTGCTGGGCGGTGTTGAACATACCAAAGTAAAGTATCTTTTACCTGGAGGGGGTAGGGAGTGAAGGTTCGTACGATTGGTGGTCTACCTTTCCAATTTCTTTCTTTGTGGCCTCTACCAGGGAATTTGCTAACAAACATAAGTCATCCGCAAACAAATGCTAATTTTCAAACACACACACACACACACGCACACACACGTACACACACGTACATACACACACACACACACATATATATATATATCGTCATCCACAGACAGACGGTTTCGCTGTATTACAGCAGCTCAGTTTGGCTAGACGTCCGATTGCTTCAAGCCGGTATCAAAACCCGACTGATTTGACATCAGTCAGATATCTTACTATCGTCCCACGACAGAAAGGAAGGGAATTTTAACATTTTTCTCTAAACGAAATACGCCAGCGGCTCGGAGAACTCAATTCATACTTGAAGAGTAATAGTTTATATATATATATATATATATATATATATATATATATATATATATATATATATATAAATAAAAGTGAACATAGAAGTCAACACTTAGAGGCGATAGTCTGTTTCATGCTAGATGCAATCGTGGCCTGACGATTGCATCTAGCATGAAACAGACTGTCGCCTCTAAGTGTTGACTTCTATGTTCACTTTTATATTTACACACGCTCTATCTCTGATATTGAGCACTTTATCCCATAAAGATAGCTCACTTTAAGACTATATTTCTTCATATATCTATCTATCTATCTATCTATATATATATATATATATATATATGTATATAATAGTTCTTTAAAAATTCAGATATAAATAAAATATACGAATATAAATTATTTACTGTCATAAAGTCCTCAAGGGACGAAACGCGTATCAAAACGTTTTCCATTTCTCTTTTATTTATATAACAATGTGTATCCTTGTTTTATATTTCCCACATGTGTGTTTACAACTTTTTTCTTTTTCAAATCAAACTCATAACTCTAGTGGTATTTCAAGAAGTCTTAGTATTTACGCCAACGTACGAAATCACAGAACAAAGTTTAAACTCAAATACATCAATACTTCTTTTGTGATATATATTTTTCAAATGACTTTTGCTATATGCAATGACAGGCAACCGGCTGGTATCTGATGAAACAGAGACCAAAATCAAAGCGCTTCAAACAAACCGAGGGCGGGAGATGACGAGTCAGGCACAAAAAAGATGCTTTATGTATGGATTTTGTGTTGACGGCAGGAAGCAAATGCACAAAAATAATTCCACAAGAAAAGTTTTTGTCTGATTATTCTGTCATGAAATATATAAATCATAAGCCTTAGCACAGCAAATGTTGTCTAAAGTTATAGGTTTTCTCCGCCCATACATGTCATATTTAGTGTATCTGTCTGTGAGCTCTTCAACCTGGCCTCATCTTTTCCATGCATTTATAGCTTTCTGGAGGAGTAAAGAAAATTCATTAACACTCTAATTTTATGATCATATCCTGCAAACCTTAAGTTCATTGATTTTTTTTTGTAAATCAGTGATTGCTTTGAATGACATTTACCAATGCCACTGGTACCATGTAACTCATTATAGCAAGTGGCATGGTCAAATCATCGGCGATTAAACCGGTTCTTCCACCACGTGGAGTGTCGCCAAATCCGCAGCAGGGTGCACCTGTTAAAAGGACGGATCGTGTAGAATCAACAGCCATCAAACACAATGGGGTAGAATAGACTCATATGGAGGACATCGACTGGGGTCAAGCCTGGAGTGGGATGGGCATCGTCAGCTCTATTTGCCTAAGACGCGCTACGTGTAAATGAATACCTCTCTGGCCTTCAACTTACCTAGAAGGAACTGGTGATGATGATGATGATGGTGATGATATATCTATGCTTAGTCCGTTGCTCTGATGATTTGTGCATAGTATTTTTGCTGATTCTTTCAACGCTGGTATTATTTCGAGGGTGTGCGGATGGTGTAAGGGATAGCAGATTGGAATGAAAAATCGGAAAGTCGATTTCGAGTTCCAGTCGAGTTCATTAATTTCACTTATGCGCAAATACCCTTGAGGTAGGTGTGAATCCATCTGTTTGACTCCCTCTAACTATGGGTTAAATAGTAACCAGTCTCGGATAAAGACGACTCTGAATTCAAAATCGCATGTAGCCCTAGCAAAGCACATATCCAGCTTAGGAAAGGCTTTAGGGGTTTACATTGGCTTTCTGGTCAGCTTCTTCCATAATATTTTGACTCTTCTGAAGGTTGTTGCAAACATGTCCCCCTTCCCATAAATGATAAGCTATAACTTAGTATTAAATATTGGGTATTAAATATTGAATACAGGTATACCTCGGGTTACGTCGTTTCGAGTTAAGTCGTTCTCGATTATACGTCATTTATCAAAAAATATATGGAAAAATAAAAATCTAGTTTAAGTCATTTTATTCGACTTTACGTCTGTCCGCCACAAATATTAAAGTCATAATATCCCTAGAAAAGCGTTAAAAGCACATAAAATCATGCTACTGTATCATAATTAAGTATAAAAGAATATAAAATTATATTGAAATATGTACATTTACAGTAAATGTTAATATAATGATCATAAATCTTAGAGAACGAAATATGAAAACATCTGTGACTGTGTTGTCGTTTTATTTAGCGGTCTTTAAGAGCTCAATATTAGCGTTTTCCACAGTAGTTCCAATATCTACCGTTTGGTGTCGTTGTCAGCGCCACTAGTGATTCTCGCGAAATTGAAATAATTTAGTTTAGGCATACACACGGAATACATCTGCTTATCGGTTACTCTCTCATTCTCATTCATTTGTGACTTTATATTTTTGCCCTAAGAAATTTCCTAGTACAAGTACTAAGCCTCATGCTATAACGCTGGACGATAAACTTACCGTGATAAAACGCCATGAAAAAGGTGAAAAGGTTATATCGATTGCTCGATCTTTTGGAATGAGTCGGACAACTGTATTGACAATTGTTCACAATAAGGATAATCTGATGCCCCAGGGATGAAGAATACTGCTATCAACAAGAAAAGAGGACAAATCTTTGAAGAGATGGAACAATTTTCTCTTTGGATTGATAGATTGAATCACCAGCTTGCTGCTATTAGTCAGGAAATCATTGTCTTTGTTTGAGGACCTGAACAAAAATATCCAGATTAGAAAGATGCAGAGTTTAGACTGGTTTATGAGATTTAAAGAACGAAGAAGTCATCACTCTATTAAGAAGTGAAAGTGCATCAGCTGACAAACAAGCAGCAGCCGATTTTCCTAAATCATCGAAGAAAACGGGTTTCTTCCTGAACAGATTTTTAACGTTGACGAAACTGGATTATATTGGAAAAAATTGCCAGGCCGTTCTCTCATTGGAATGCTACGCGTAAGGCTATATCGCTGATAAATTATTTTATTCAGAATACTGTACGTACATATAAATACTTTAATATGCAATGGGGAATGATTATTCTCGGTTTTTAGTGTGGTTATTTCGACTTAGTTAAGCCGTTTATCGTGATCTCTGGAACCAATTAAAGACGTAGGGGGAGGTATACGTGTATATTTCGGGTTGAATTGCCGTTTTTTTCATGATTTTTATCCTACTCATATTTGTTGCTTGGTTCTTTGAAAATGACCTCCACGTCTTTTTTTACAATTTTATTGCAATGTTTTGGTCGCTATACACACCAGTCTTCCTCGTGTATCTGCTGTATTTTTTCTATGTCGAAATTTGTTATTAGGAGTCATGTCCTTTCCATGTACGTTACCTCCAGTGCCCCCACTTACCAACTTTGTTAATGTCCTTCCATGACCGACATGTTGAAATTTTCAGTGGTTTAAGTGAATGTTCATAGTACTCGCATTAATTCGGTTTATGTTTTTTTTTAATTTTATTCAGAACTTCCTGGGCTATTGATGTGTATATGTGTGTTAATCTAATGATTCTGATCTATGCCTGGCCTATTGATCGAATGATGATTGGAGTCTATATTAAAAAACATACAATGATGCATCCTCAAGCTGTCTGCAGTTGAATGTTGTACTTAAATATATTCTCCGGTTGCTATATGGTTAGAGAAGTCTGAGAGGTTTTCCAGTCGAAACGTAAAAGATGAAAATACAAACCAGCGTAATTAAATAATATATACAACAGTTTGAATTTTATTATTACAATTTTTAAATTATTTCATATTATTTTTTACCAATACTTTCTGGTGATACATGCAAAAGATCAGCTGATAACAATTTAATACGTGAAAAGTTTTCGCGGTATTCTTCCTTCCATATACACTCGAATATATCATTCGACGCATCATCTATTTCCGATTTTAAAGATTTTATACAGTCTTCTGATGAGTCATTTAATATCTGAAGTTGGGAGCCAAAGTGTTATATTATTGAATTGTTATCATTTCTAGATTTTGATTAATTCAAAATGCTGTTAGGATGATTTCACTTTTTCATAACTCCAGTTTTTAATTAAAAAAAAAAAGATTTTCAATCGTTTTAATGATGTTGATTAACAAAACGATTCTTATTCCATAATTTTAGTTTTTAGTTTTCTAGGAATTGCTGATATTCTTTTAACTTACCTTCTTACAATTTCATGGATAGAATAGTGACATTCGCTGGGAGATCTTTCTTTCTTTGTTTAGGATAACTATATAGTCTCCAGGACTGGTTTTTTGGCGACCCAACTGCGTTTTAATGTTCCATAGAATTAGCCTTTTTTGTCTCTCGGAAAATTTCTTGGCTGTTTTCTGAGTACGTTCAAATTCCATTCCTTTGTTCAATTTCCTGCCTGCTTTTCTATTTAAAGTAATCATCTACGTTGACTTTTAGAACTGGCAGTTACATTTCTATCTCAGAAGAGGTGACATTTGCTATATCGTTATACATGAACTGGATTGGTTGATTTTACGATATATCAACTCTTGTTTTGTTATTTAATGTCTTTCTCTCTCACTACCCCCCTCTCTATCCCAATCTCTATAAACCTTTACTTGGTTCCAGTATAGGTAAATATTGGTCATTTATATTGATCTGCTAGCATTTACTTGGTAGATGGCCTTTCTTGTTGTGGGGCGTAATCTTAGACCTCTGCAGGGAATGCAGTCTGCGTATTCTTGGCTACACAGACTCGGAATCTTTTGTAAAGTTTATCTGGGTTTTAATATAGAACTGTTAAGAGACAAAGTTTCTATCTCTGTGTGACACCCAACCCTCCTCTGTCCTGGTCAGGGCACCGTTTGTGACACCCGTACTGGTCGCGGCGCACTTGTGACACCCGACTTCTTTTTCAGTCACGACGCCAAAATGTGACGTCGGTCCTTTGTGACGGGCTAACCCTGGGACATCGGTTGAAGTCTTGCTGGGTTCTAGCACCAACTTGTCGTACTCAGCTCGCTTCCAACGCCTGGTCACCGAAGCAACTGCTTTGATCTTGATTCAACCTACCCACGTTGTGATTTGATATTAGGTTGACGAGATCAATCAAACGTCGGGCCGTAGTGCCAGCCGAATCCGGGTCAAGGTGGTACTGCACAATAAATGTAGACAAAAAAAACAAAAGCACAAACAACAACTTCAAGGCGAGCGACTGGTTAGGAATAGTGATTAATTTTATGTCGGTTTGTTACAGGAATGCGTCTCTCTCTTTCTCTCCCAGCCCGAAGAAAAAAAATGTGGATTGTAACACTTTTGCGTTCCTTAACTAATTCTGGATATCTGTATGGAGAATATAAGTCAGACTTCTATAATTTGTTCTTGGTTAGAAGTCTAATTCGGAAACTTGTTTTGGTGGGAAATCTAAAGTCGGTCTTCAACAAATCTGTTCTTGGTTAGAAGTATAAGTCGGAAGGCATGGAATCGTGCGGTCACCTGTGCGAGGCGCGTCTCTCTGTCTCGACTTTCCTCGACGAACTCAGCTCTACTCTGCGAACTCACTGAAACACCCGTAGATGTTTGCTTATATGGACGCCGATCAAAACCTGGCGTGGGGTCGGACGTGGTGTGGCCACCACGTTGATTTCAAATCCCCAATAAGGATTTTCTTTGTTTTCGGCCAAAAATAATTATCATTTTCCGTATTTGGAAATCTTATTCCACTCCCAGCCTCTTCTGCTCTCATATGGGTATCTCACCATACTTTAGAGGGCGTCAACGGTTTTCCCACTTCCTCGCAGTAACATCTCATACCTATCCTCTCAATGGGCGGTGGCGGCCTCCTCTCTGCGTCACATGATCATCTCCGCCTGGCTATTCGGCCAATAGGCGTCAACTGATAATCTCAATTTTTATCCAACTTCACGGGATATGTTTTTTTTCTCAACCAGGTTTATCCGTCCACATTAAGTAGACGATTCTTTTTTGGCGAAATTGGGTTAATTAAAATACCCTAACATAGCCTTCGTTATCACAAACGAACCTAAACAAAATGCAGATGTCCTGTCCAGGCGGTCTCATTCTAGGGCTCTGTGTGCAGTCGGCAGACGACCCATCAACTACTGATAACAGCCAATGTTTTATCTGCCCAGAAGTTCTGGCATCCCTCAAAAAATGACCATCAGTATTTTCCTCAATTCCACCATCTCAAAACAACATCGCTTTTGTGGGTGGCATTCTTTCCTTCTCTTATCATCTAAGTTGTTAAGTCTTGTCCCTCTGTTTCTTTCTCTTTTTCCTTCCTTTGTCCTCGAAGAGAATTTGGCATATCTCAGCATCAAACTTCAGCGAGAAAGTAAAGTGGTTATCTTGAATTCGCACTTGAAAATAACAAAACAAAAAATCTTTTTTTTTTTCCTTTTTTCCACCGATACTCTGTTTGGGAAAATAACAAAGCAAAAAGAATATCGCTCAGTATGTCTTTCGTTATATCTATCGGTGTAAGTAATCGCTCAGTATGTCTTTCGTTATATCTATCGGTGTAAGTAATCGCTCAGTATGTCTTTCGTTATATCTATCGGTGTAAGTAATCGCTCAGTATGTCTTTCGTTATATCTATCGGTTTAAGTATCCCCGTAATTAACTTCTGTGGTTAATTAATTGATTAATTAACCTTCCGTTCCTAAATAGTGTTACATCTGTATCAGGCGTCATCATATTATTTCTAAACGCAGCTTACACTGACACAAAGCAACAATTGCAATAAGGATCGAACTCACTCAAAAAGCCATGGTCTAATGAAGCTAGGCTGCTAACTACTCTATAGCGGCGAGGAGGGAAAAATTAAGTTTACCTTAAACTGGCTCAAGGCAACAGTTATGGCGTGAGATTTAAACTAATTACACTAATAATGTCGTACAGGAATAGGCTTCTTATCAATACTCCATGATGTTCATATACCATCAATACACCCAAGTTTGTTTTAGATTGGCACAGCTGAAGTGCGTCGAATGATGATGTAAATCATCACATTTACTATGTTTTACGAGACCAGGTTGCTAAGTTGCTAACCACTGAACTATGGCGAGACAACGGACATTATTTACTAAGTTTGGCTTACACTGGCACAAAATGATCATTTTGTCATTTGTTTATGATGATCAAACGTTTATCAGTAGCCATGGTCTTGCGAGACTTGTTTGATATGACGAGGCGAAACAATTCTTACAGCATACGCATAAATATGTGGATGGTTGTCAATATTTTATTAACGTTTTGCAATTGATTTTTTCTATTTGTGTTAAAAGATAACGCTTGAATGTTTCGAGGTAAGACTGGAGACTATCCTTTCATCGTAGCATCTGATGGAAAAGTAGATAAAAGAACCGTGTGTGTGTGTGAAAAAATTGCTGTATTTATAGTGTAAATGTTGGAAATCACGCTTGAAGTGTCACGTTTGAAGCGATCATCAGACTAAATAGTCTGATGATCGCTTAAAGTGCGAAACTGCCATTCAGTATACACTGTTCTTTTATATCCATATATACACGAATTATGTATATAACGAAGATAGTTACTTTGTGAGAGAGAAAGAGAGAGGCTGACACAGAGAGAAAGAGATTTTTAAAAGAGTGAGAGAAAGATAAATTCGCTTTGAAATTAGCTAGAAACCACGCAACTGGAAAGCGACATTAATATAATCACAAGCAACTAAGAAAAGTTTGATCAATTTTCCTCTTCCTATATCTGATGTCCGATCAAAGTCGTGTTTTAAGACAATGAGTATCTCAGGTTGATATAGAAAGTAAGTATGAGTTATATATTTTTATACAAATCATTCTCACATTGTTATTCTGATAAAAATAGAAGTGTAGCGAACAGGTGCTACTTTGTAACGATGTGGTTAACACTTTGTGCAGATGCAGGTGAAACATTTTCAAATAAAATTAATTCAACACCTGAGAGATATTTATACGTATATTTTTAAATAACGAACAACAAAACTTACAAAAGAAGAGAAAGAGTATATTTACGTGTATAAAGATATTTCTTAAAAAGGAAAAAGATTTTCACTTAACTGTAGTGTGTGTGTGTGTATGTGTGTGTCTGTGAGGTACCACGTGGTTGTGTGAAATTAAGTAGTCGGCTGCGCGAGAAGTGTCTGCCCAGCAGGAAAAAAGTCCCGTTATTGTTGTTGTTATCTCAGAGAAAAAGAGGGAGAGTCCATTCTTTTTATTGCTCTGAATGTAATACCTCGTGGTCGTCCTAGCAGAGAAAGTGGGGTAATTCCCACATAGGAAAGTTACATCTTCGGTACACAACAGTCTTTCATCAACGGTCTTTTTCTAAACCTATATCACTAGAAATTACCTTACAGACAAGACGCATCTCTCGAAGAAAATATATCCCAGCGATTCACCGACCAAAGTATCTCCAGACTTTCGACACACACACACGCACGCGCACACACACACACACACACACACACACACACACACACACACACACACACACACACACACACAGAGTTTCTCTCCTGCCTGCTTTGCATCACTCAGCATCTAGTAATTTCGTCCTGTAACGACAGCTCTTGATCAAAACATCGATTCAGTGAAAATTCCTAAGACTAACCAGATGCAACCTTTTGGGTCAAGTGGATCAACCAGTTCGGGGGATTTTGTTTTGTGCGCGGTGGAACGACCCGAATCAATTCTTTGGTTTTTGCTGCCAGGAAGTCGGGATAGGCGCCAAGTTAGAGCGCCAGAGACGTCCGTTGGGATTAGGGTTGGGTTTCCAACGTATTGTTTGATCAAAAAGATAGTTCTGTGCGTGTCGCTAATTGTCACTTTATTAAAAATGGCCGATTTTGATTGTATTGTAATAGCTCTCATATTAGCGTTCATTTTAAAAATAGATTTGTCAAAAGTCAATGTGTCGTTATTTATTGATTCTAACTTTCAATGGTTGAGTTTTTTTTAAAAAGTTTTCTGCGGTTGAATAATTAACTGTGAATATGTGAATGAGTGGGCAAAGCAAATGCAAAAATTGATGTTTTTTAATCATTTCACGAGATGCCAGGACAGGGCCGATAATGTTGCAGGTCCTACTATGGATTTTGTCAAGAATCTCTAGATCTATAGCAGAAGCACCAAACCAGATGTGAAAATAATATTCAATGCACTGACAAATGGTAGATTTATAAATGTATAAGATAGATTCTGTCAGGAAAAATTCTCTGGTCCGACACAATGAACCAACTTTACTAGCAGCAGACCTAGCAGTTAATTCAATATAATCATTTCAATTCATGTCAGCAGAAAACGTGAGGCCTAGATGGCTAATGGAGAATGTTCACTGAACGGTGCTCTAGAGTAGGATAAATAAATTGAGTTTGTACCAATAATATCAAGACATTACTTTTGAATAAAACCAGGGATGCGAGCATACTTCCCGAAATATATCTGCAGTGGGTCAGGTCATTTGTGTTGTGGATTCCGGGATGACATCCGATATCAATGAATAACACACGCCAGGAATGGATAAGGAAAGTAAATGTATTAACGTAAAAATACAAACTGGTAATACGGGTTAGTAGATCCAGGAATGCGGGTTACTAGCGCTAATATATATACAGTCTTGGTATTGAAGTATCGCGGTATGACTCCTTACTGAGACTACATGCTCGCTAACTGTGACGCTTGCCGCCGTCTGTGTGTGACATACTCTACTACTACTGCTGAACTCTACTACTCTTCTGTCGTTCCGTGTCGACTCCTTGACTCTTCGGGTATCTACTGGTAGTAGTATATGTATACCTTGGGTGAGTCCATTTGTGTGAAAAGGGGAGACCCCTTAACAAATTTGTAATGTTGCAAGATTGTCGTCTTTCAAATAATTTATTTTTTGGTGAGCAAGGAAGAAGAGGAACATGGATTATTCCAAGAAATGGACACGAGTAGACAACAGAAACTATTAAAAATATCCAAATATAGTGACACCCATTCTTCCAGATCATTTCTTAAAATAAAATTCTCGAGATATCGCCATCCTTCCATTTAAACCATCCCCGGAAGCTAGTGTAGCTGGACATAACCTTAACAGACATCAGCAAGTCTGCAAGAGAAGTGGAATGCTTTTTTCGTTTAAAGCCCATAACTTAACCAAATTTGTCCAGGAATTATTCAAGATATTCAAAATATCTCAAGAACTGGTTGCGCGGCCTCGTTGTAATTTGGCAACTAATCAAAGGAAATCTTCTTGGATATGTGTTAACAGAAACTCTCCCGTAGAAGTTACTCAGATGGCACTGAGTAAATTTCTGCTTTTTCTTTTTTCCCCACTTTTTCGGTAAGTATTCCAGTCGAAATGGCGACTAAACCGACTAGCCCACTCCAAGTTCTGTCTGAGGCGGCTCTTTAGGAAGTTGTAGGAGGAAAAACAAGACCTAACAGCGGAGGAAGTCTCTGAGTCAACGTCCAGCTAACTAGAGGTGGTGCCTCCATAAACCATCGAGCAGAAGGCAACGAGAAACCACTCCACTACCAATCCCAGGGAAAATCATGGTCAGCAACTTAGACAATGCGAAACCTAAAGGCGTGAAGGGGGTTAAGTCTGTAGGAGTTCGCTCCTCGCCCGGTAAGGATTGCCATGCGCAACAGGTGTCACCTGATCGTCATCCAGCGACTGCTAGCATAAACGGCGTAAAAAGGATAAAAATCCTCGGAAACTATCCCTCGCCCAGAAAAGAAGGACATGAGCGACAGGTGACACCCGATTGTTATCCTGCGACTGCTCGCATCAAACACAAAATAACTCTCGGGACATTGAACGTCCGAACATTGGACAACTGTGGCCAGTTTGATGAAGTTAAACAAGAGATGAACAGACTTAACATCTACGTGTATGTGAAACCAGATGGCCAAATAACGGTGATTTTGTCAGCGAGAAACACAGGATAATTTACGCAGACGTCGAGAAGAACGACAAATATACTAAATAACGCATTTAAGAAATGCGTTCTAGGATGCCACTAACTTCTCGAAAGAATTCTGGTAGTGAAGTTGAAAGGGAAGCCTTTCAATGTGGCTATTATAGTAGTGTACGCACTGACGACACAAAGCAAGGAAGAGGATATCGAATCTTTCTAATTCATACTGGACAGCGTCAAGGAAGTCATCGTTATCATGAGAGACCAGAACGCCAAAGTAGGCAGGGAAAGGGCAGGGTATATAGCAGGAAGATTCAGACTAGGAACCTGCAACGAACGCGGAGAAAATGGATCCAATGGTGCACAGCGAATGACAAGGTAATAACCAACACATGGTTCCAAGAACACCCGAAACGACTATGGACATGAGGGAGTCCAGGGGGGAGAAACTAAAAACCAAATTGATTGTATAACCATCAACAAAAGATTCAGGAATGCAATGATTTACTGCAAAACCTACCCAAGTGCCAACTGTGGAAGCGATCAACGCCCTCTTATATGTAAACTAGGAGTGAAACAGCGGAAATTGAAGAAGCCTAACGCAGCACCCAAGTTGCAATACAACAAAATCCCGAGCGACCTTAACCCAAAAGAAAAATATATGGACAATGTGAATAGATACGAGGCAATGAAAACTCGATATGGGACGCACTAAGAGACGCTTTAATGACATCAGCAAATGATATCATCACAAAGAATATAGGACGAAGAAGAAAAAACGAATGGATGATTGATGAGATTCTCGACATAATGCAAAGGAGACAGAAAATTCTGCCAAGTTACGGAACGGGGTAGAGAAAATTGAACAATGAAATAAGGACCAAATGCAGCTAAGCTAAAGAAGAATGTCTAAACAGAAAATGTGCAGAAATAGAAAGACTGAGTACTATCAACATGCACAAACAAATAAGGCAACAAACAGGATAGAAGACATGCTCGTCATCAGGCTGCCTAAAATATAAGGATAGAACACTCATATTAGAGAAGGAAAAACTCTTCAACGCTGGAATGGGTTTATTCGTGAACTCTTCCATGATGAAAGGGAACAACCAGCAATGCACAGAACTATCGACGGACCTGGAATTCTGAAAACCGAAGTAAAATCCGCACTGGCCAAATTGACCAGAAACAAAGTGGCATGGCCAGACGGAATTGTAACGGAAATGCTGACAGCCTTAGATGACTTTGGCATAGACAAGATCACCAAAATAACAAATGAAATCTACAACAGCGGGGAGATACCGGAAGACCTCAACAGATCTATCTTCATAGCTATGTCTAAGAAAGGCGCAAACGAATGCGAGCTCCACCGAACAATAAGCCTAATGAGCGACGTGACAAAACTAATCATCCGTATTCTGATGAATAGAGCGTGCAGCAGAATCAGGCCAAAGGTAGGATGAGAACAGTGCGGGTTCGTTATAGACACCCCAACAAGGAACGCGATATTTATGTTCAGAATGATATCAGAAAGAGCGATACAAACGCAGAAGGACGTGTACCTATGTTTCATAGACTACGCAAAGGTCTTCAACAAAATACGCCACAAAGATCTGTTGGAACTGCTCAGCCACCATGATATATTCGGGAAAGATATCAGAATAATCAATAACCTATACTGGCAGCAAACAACATGCATGCGCGCAGGGAATAAGTTCAGTGAATATACAAAAATAGAAAGGGGCGTAAGGCAACGATGCGTCTTCTCACCCGACCTGTTCAACCTATACAATGAAGCAATTCTGAGAGAATTGGAAACTCTACCGGGATTTAGCATTGGCGGCTATAATCTTAACATAAGATACGCAGATGACACAGTACTGATAGCAGACACGGAAATGAAATTACAAAATCTCCCACAGAAGATAGCATAGGAGAGCGAGAAGAAAGGACTAAGCATAAACTACAAGACGGAATGCATGGTCATCAGTAAAAGGATGAGCCCAAAATGCGATTTGCAGGGGAACACTAGAATCAAGCAGACTCGGAAGTTTAAATATCTGGGAAGCGTTTTGACAGAGGACGGTAAGTGCGACACTGAGATCCATAGACATATTGAGATGGCCAAGGACACATTCCAAAAGCTGGACAGAATATTGCGAGACAGAGGGATTTCTTTGGTAACAAAGAAAAGAGTACTGTGACATCTGTGACATGTGTCCTTCTTTACGGCAGCGAATGTTGGACGATTTCCTCAAAGATGAAGAGACTGAGAAGGATGCTAAGGATATCATGGACCGAGCGTGTGAGAAACGATGAGGTCTTAGAGAGGATGCAAACAAGAAGGAGACTTATACGTAACAACAGGAAGAAGCAGCTGAAGTTTCCGGGACACATAAGAAAGAAGGAGAGCCTAGAGAATCTGATACCCATGGGTCAAATAGAGGGAAAAAGAGACAAGGGAAAACAACGCATGACATACCCAGCGGGCTTAAGCAAGTAGATGACAGAACGTAGTCTAGAGGAGGTAACAGAGGGAAGGAACTTGTTGAGAGCTGCAAGGGATAAAGGGGGGTGGAGAGCCATGATCGCCTACATCCTGAAAGGACATGGCACATAAAAATAAAGAATGTGTAACTGCCACTTTCAGAATAAGTCACTTGCCTGGGTTTAGGCGAAATATCGCATCACCTAGGATTTTAAGCAACCACACTCAATAGATTGAATTCTCTACGAATATTGCCACGGAAAAATAGGTGATCTCAATCTGTGGACAAGATGGAAATTCCAATAAAACATTCGATGATTTTGAAAAATGGAAAGAATACTGAATTAAGTGTATAACGTCTAAAACGGAGGAATTTAAGCATTTCACCCCAAGCAAGGGGTTACAGAGAATTTGGAGCGAGAGCAGATAGGAGCGATAGAGGAAAGGATGAGGAGAAGGATAGTGGATAGATCAAGGTAACTGGAGATGTCGATGGACATTACGTTTGGATAGTTGGAGATTATAGCTATTAGGGAAATAGAAAAAGGGAAGGGAGTTCCACAGGCGAAAGGTGCGTGATATGAAGCTATTGGAGTAGAAGAGACGGCTACATTTAAGAGTTTCAACAGTGAAAGGGTGAGAACGGGATGCCAGCCTCGTAGGACGCTTGAATTCATGAAGTCTAGAAACCAGCGAAAACAGTTCATCGGAGCAATTACCATGAAAGTATTTGGAAAAAAAGATAGAGAGTGGCGATGGCGCGTCTGTGAGAGAGAGACTGCAGACGAGACGCCAGATCAGGGTCAATTACATTGCATATACGTCTCTGGATCGTATCAAGAACCCAAGGCAAACAGAAGGGGCTCCAGACCATATATGGTAGCAATACTCCATGCAAGGGCGAATGGTTGATTTGTAGGTTTGAAGGATCGATTCCTGGGAGAAAAATTTCCTGGTGCGGCACAGAGCCAACTTTCCTTGCGGTGGACGAAGCAATTGACTCAATGTATTTGTTCCATCTCAGGTCAGCAGACGATGTGAGACCGAGCAGCCGCAGAGATGTGCTTTCGAGAAATTGAGCGTCAGACATTCTAATAGGAGGCAGGGAAGGATCTCTGTGGTGATTAATAGAGAGCAGTTTTGTTTTTGAGGCGTTAAAGTTATCAGCCAATTCCTGCCCCAGTTCACAACCGATTGGGGGTCCTTTTCGAGACAAACTGCCAGGTTAGTTTTGTCAGCGACACTAGATTTGTCTTTGAGACAGGAATAAATTGTAGTGTCGTCCGCGTAGATGCCTACTTGGGAATCTATGGGGTCAGGAAGATCGTTGATGAAGATAAGGAACAGAGTAGGGCCTAGGATGGAACCTTGGGGAACACCTGCGTTCGGGGGATAGGAGCTGGAGGAGAATCCGTTGAGAACGACCTTCAATTCACGGTTTGACAGGAATGATTGTATTAGGTCAAACAATCGACCTGTAATACCATAAACCTGGAGTTGCGAAGAAGGCCGGCATGCCAAACTCTATCAAACGCTTTGGAGATGCCTAGAGCCACGGCACGAGCTGACTGAATGAAGAGGTAATGCCACAGACTGCACACATCACGGGAGAAACACGGCAGCACTAGTACAAAGGCCAGAGGAAGAGAGTTCCGGGAACCCCTTCCTAAACAAGAAACAAGGTGTAAGCCTCTACTCTTGTCCAAGAGAAGCGGGTACTGACCGGGCGGTAGGAAAGCCTACCTACTCCTATTACATATAACACATACAGCAATAACAACAACAAAAAGGAAAGAGGGAGAGGTAGTTGACAAAGTGTCCAGGCTGACACTAGGAGACGTATGTACTGAGGGATAGGAATGGTATTTTATTTGTATTTTACCCTTTCACTACAATAAGTCCCATTGTCCTATTCTAAAAAAGAAATTTAAAAAAATTGGTTATCCAGCATTGTGGATATGGCATAAAAGCCTACTTACTTATGGCATCAAGTGTTCATATTCGTCCGCTTCCATTCTCATGGTCACTTAGTGAAAGTTCGGGCTAGCTTTATCACCAAGCTCTTTGTTTCAATGAACGCAGAGCTAAAGGGGGACGCAACGGGCATTCCACACCACCACCAACAATGGGCATGGGGTACTTGCTTTCAATAAAATTAAAAACAACGGAAAGAAAGATACGGCTAAACAATTCCACGCTGGTCTATTTTATCTAGCAAGATATTCGGCCCACTAGAACATAAGAATACTGACGACGTACGTTCTAGAACTGGAATAAGATACCATTTCCCTAGGTAAGCGATTTCTTCATTCATATTAAATTACTGGTCTGTTTACGGATAGTTATCGTATATATGTTAATGTATAATATTAAATTCGAAATTTCTTTGAAGCAGCATCAGTGTAGGCGGTGCTACCAAAACGATTTTATTATTTGGTTAAGCTCTTCATTTGTGATTCTGTAGCGTCAATAGCAGGGTTTGATGAATTTAAAATTTACTAATAGGATAACCAATTTAAGAGAAGGAACTCTGGATTCAGAACTTTGGAGAAGACAACAAGAAACTACTCTGCTCGTATTTTCCATGAACGGAACTTACGCTTTACAATTTACACAAAGAAAAAGTTATGGAAAGCCATTATCGCCTACTGATGAACAACGAAACCTAGCCACTGAATGCAACCTCCAAATAAGGTAACTATTTTTTAAAACAAAATTTCTTTTGTAAAATATTTTCGACGCAAGAGGAAAATGAGAACTTTATCGAATGGAAAAATAACATTAAATAGTCATAGTTTTATATACCGTAGTAAATAGCGAACAGATAAAAACAAAATGTTTAAAAATATTCAAGGTGATTTAGAAAGTCAACGTATCTTCGTAATATTTATCCGTTAGTTTTCAGAGTTTGAATTGATTATATAAAGACATTTCATAAAATTTAGATTAAAATGTTGATAAAATTAGCAGCAAATAATATTTACAATACTAGTTTACTTGTAGCGTTCAAAAACATTGTAACATTTAAGTCATTTTTCCGTTGCGTTGCCTTGCTTCATTTCCTACATAGTTAATCTAGGATTTTAGCGTTACTGTTAACTTGGTTGTCGTTTGTATGATGTGTAGCATGTTTACAGAAATTAGTAACCAGAGTAACGCCCCTTGATACGGCGTATTTCCTGAACGAGACACTGACGTAGTCTGAAAAAAAAAACCCCAAAAAACAAACAAAAAATCGAGTTCTTAGCGCGAGACAGAGACACGGTACACACTTTCTTACATATGAACTTGGGATAAGTAACTGTCAAACGGATCTGCTCGTCTTTCAAACTGAAATTCACCACGTAAAAATATTACAAGATGAAATTATGCTTTTTAATTCAATAAAAAGTAGAAAGTAATATGAAGCAAAAGAAATAAAATGTTAGCAACCGCATATACCGTGTTGCTAATGAGATACGCCGTTATTTAGTTAACGCGAAGCGTGTTCGATTATTGGCGTTTAAGTAATACCTCATGTTAACACAAGAAGATCACTTTATTTAATGTAAGGGAGATAAGCATTCATTAGCGATGGATATACAGGGTATTACTGAAAGGTGCTAGCTCTAATCCGAAAGAAGATTTACTTAAAGAAATGAAAAACAAGCTATATAAAAACAAAAAATATAATATATACATAACAGAAAATATAAAAAATATATAGAAACAAAAAATATAAAAAATATATAAAACAGGAAATATAAAAATATATAAAAACAAAAAATATATAAAACAGAAAATCTAAAAATATATCAAACAAAAATATAAAAAATATATGAAACAAAAATATAAAAAATATATAAAACAAAACTATAAAAAAGAAATGAAAAACAAGCTATATAAAAACAAAAAATATAAAAATATATAAAACCAAAAATATAAAAACTATATAAAACAAAAATATAGAAAATATATAAAAACAAACAATATAAAAAGATAACGTATATAAAGCACAAAAATATACAAAAAGACAAAAAATACAATGACAAAATATATGCAAAGATAAAAAAACTTAAAATGGCCAAAAATATAAAACATAATGACAAAAATACATGAAAAGACCAAAAATAATAGACTAAATATATAAAAAGTTAAAAATATAAAAAGACAAAAATATAAAAAATATAAAAGTAGAAAAACTAAAAAAGACACACACACACACACACACACACACACACACACACACACACACACACACATATCTCTCTATATTACCAAAACATAGACATATATATAAAAAACAAAAAATATGAAAGCTATAAATTGAGAAAACTATAAAAAGCAAAAAAAAAAAAAGACTAAAATATAAGAACGTAAAAATTAGAAATTGAAAAATAAATCATAAAATAAAATTTAATCAAAATATAGAAATAATAAACAATAAAAAAATTTAAAAAGAATTTGATGTTTAGATAAATTTTTGGAATGGAGTTGAGCCGAGTATATTTCAGCAGCTTCCTCACATTTTTTTAATATTATAGAATAGATAATTGTTGTTTCACTTATACTTGATATCACTGACAGGATTTATTGAAGAAATACATCAGGACTGGCAAGATAGGGAGTGTGAGTAATTCACGCGGTTAAAATTAAAATTATATGAGCACAGACTACATTTGAACCTGGAACTCGTAAAAAAGATTTCGGCTTTTCTTATCATCGTCCACTGACTTTACTACTACTTTAGTCCTCCACTTAACTTTAGTTATTTGCTGCACTCATCAACTAAATATTTCCGGTGGTAAGAATAATAATTTTTAAATTCATTCTTTCGCCTCTTAATTTGTAATTTGTGCATAAAAAAAATAAGGAGAAAGGAATTGTCGGTGGTCAGGGTTTAATACTAACTGAATATGACTTATGTATATAATGTAAATTCATATTAATTGATGTTTGCGTTGAAATGCATTGAAATGGCATATAACGCGCAGAAATGGGTTCATCTCTTCAGGAAAGACATAAGTCTACTTTCCTGCGTTAAGAGAAGAGCAAGCATTCGAAGCAGAAGTTTGAATTTGTTGTATTCATTCCATTTCCTGGCCTGGCGATCAGCACGCTACCTCGCAACTTCATTTCAATAACATATAGAATACCGGGGTAGGTGGATTCATACTTTTACCAGTATTAATGATTTATTTTTAAATTTCCCAAATCTGAACACGAACGTTGGCTCAAAAGACTGTAGGAGCAAGATCAGCAAGTACAGTTGACGATGGGGTATCAATCGAATTTGCTTTGCCGGTCAAAACAAGCATTAGGTCTCCAAATTCTATTACCTGTTTATTGCAGAAGGAAAATGATCATTGATAGTTATGAATTCAACATCTGGGTTTAGCAGTGAACGTCGTATATTACAGTTCAGTGAAATAAGTAGCAGTGTCAGAATAAGAAAAACCGGTTTCATAAACCAGCGGTTCGTAGGTAGAAGCTGCTCGAGAGGAACTTACATCTCACCAATGGAATACGAAGGTAATGAGGGTGGTTCGCTAAAATGTGCTTAATATAACGGGTCTTAGCCGTGAAGGTTAGAACTGGTGGAACTAAGGAATGTAGTTCGCTAGAAAGCTTTGTATGGAAATAGCAATAGAGCTGTCGGAGGCTTGCGTCGTTTCGTCTGTGGGAAAAGGGGTTGTAGAGTGGAAAATCATTCGTCAACCACAAAAACGCGGAGCCGATTTTGGACTCTATCAAGACTGGAAAATGAAGACGGGACAGCTCCTGCCCATATATGGCAGAAGTACGCCTCTATTTTCAGCTTGATCTGGCTCTCGTAATTATAGAGGACACTAGGAGGGGTTCGGTACTTACTGAAGCGGTACAGGGAACCGATCTTTTTCCAGCATCTTTAGCGATGGATCGTATGTACGAGTTTCACTTGATGTTTGGATTGAGTTGAATTAAATAAAGAGTTCAACTCTAAATTCGTAGGTTACGAAATAAAACTAGCAACTGAAGAAGCCCTGAGGTTACAACAAAACAACGTCTTGACTATATCATTCAATTCGACTATATGTATAATAATGGTAAATCATCTTTGGAATTCCGATAGAAAGCATTACGCCAACTCCATCTTGTGTTATGTCAATACATCATGATACCGGAAACAAAATCTCCCGACTTCCTTGCTGTCAGTCACAGTGAGCCAAAAGCTATGATTATAGTAGGAGGGAGAATGACAGAAATATCAATTTTGATGTTATGCCAGCCGAAAAGAGTGTAAATGTTAGGCTAGCAACGAATTTGAAACGCGAGAAATTCTGTACCCATTTTTTATTTATTTCTGAATCTACAACATCAGGAAAACTTTAGGTCAAAGAACTGGAGTCGACAGATCGGCAAGACCAGTTGAACATTCGGTATCAGTAGAAATATAAGCAAATATTCTAATTGAAAATGATACTAGCAGTAACTCTCGCCAAGCAGATCTAAAACAATCATATATATATATATGTATATATATATATATATATATATATATATATATATATATATATATATATATATATAAAGAAAGAACTGTAAGATATGTAATCCGGTGTTCTTATTGATATTTTTATTTTTGCAAAACAGTGCTCAATGTAAATTAACAGAGCATAAATATTATAAATTAACTGATTTAAAATATGGTTTCTTCGGTACACAGTAATAACCATGTTTCAAAAACTGAATCTAAAAACTTCAAATTTAATTATATAATTAAATTTGAAGTTTTTAGCTTCATCTTGTCGCACTAGTGGGCGCCATACAGTGAAACGCGTCGGGCTGCAATCCGTCAAAGTTAGAAAATGATTGCCATTGTGATGTGTCACGTCCATTCCCAGTCACCACAAGTTTTTGTCTACACCGAGCTTGCCCTTGTTCCACTGGACTGGGGTAAGGTCCACCGCACAGCATTCCTCGCAACCTTGTATGGCCGACCTAACCATTGCTTTTGTCACTGTAGGACATACTTTCTGGACGAAGAAAGTAGAACGTCGAACGCCAGGATGACCGCTCTTGCTATGTATGGCGCGGATTTGTTCTGTGGTCAGTTGGCTCGTAACAGCCGCGCACGTCGGTGGCTCTGATCCCTGTTTCAACATGTCAAGCCATCTTTTTGGTACTGTAGTCAACTTATTGTCACGATTCCTCCGTGACAATAAGCACGCATGGACGTCCCGTCAATAGTCCTAATCGTCAGATGTCGCTCCTTCCAGACCTGACAGCGGTTTGAACTGATTATTGAACGGGAACATCCCTTGTCAATGAGAGACAAACACTGCACGCCATTCACACGTACCCTGACTATGGGCAAATTTGTACTTACTGATTAACAAGGGGCAAGGGTGGCGACAGTTCCTTGCCCCCGAGCTCGTTTCCCGGACAGTTCCGCGCTAGATGGCCCAGAATGTTACAACGATAGCAATGTGATTTGCTATGAGTCATGCTCCCCGTATTACTTCGACTCCTGCACTCTCGGGAGAAGTGGTTGGGACCACCACATTTGTCGCATTTGGGGCCCTTCTGAGTCATGGGGACGCGACAGTCACCGACAGCATTCTCCTCTGATTTACACACGGCCTCCTCTGTCCGTGCAGCTGCTGCGACGTGCTCTGACTCCTTGAAAATGGTTCGGGCTCTAATCAGTATCTGGTCGATACCGAACTCCCCTGGTTGTGATAATGCTCGTAGAAGCCGGCTGACATCAATGGGTAGACCTTGCAAAAATGCACATGCAACTTTCTTAGATCGGTCAGGTACACATCAACTGTCTCCCCGGGGAGGAGCCGCCGCACAATAAATTGCCTCCAAGCAATGGACTCATCCGTGCCAAATGCTGTGTAAAGGGCATATTTGATTTCGTCTAAGTCCGCTTCGTCGCCGAGTTGCTGGTAGACTGCGTAAGCGCGCCTCCCGTTAGCCTCAACGGGGGATGGGACCAATGCGAGCTCCTTGATTCTGAACAGTTTGCAGACACGCTCCGCCTTCTCGAACCACTCAACAATAGACGGACCAGTAGCGGAGCCATCAAATTCCGGTATTAATTTCAAATCGAACCGGTCCATAATTGTCAAAGTACGGCCGAAATAGCTTGTGGGTAATTCAGTTCGCTCGTCATTTGCGATGACTGAAATGGCTTAAAGTGCTTGCTTTCGTCCAGTCCTCCGGTTTACCAACTGAGCTGTCGCTAGTGACCTCTTATTCTCTCAGTCTCGTTAGTACGTACGCCGTCACGCGTCCTTTTTCGTCGGGGGCAACTACAATTTACGAGACTTACTTCTCGTTCACCCAAGACTTCCGGTTTTATAAATTCAAGTTGGTTTGAATTCTTAGTCTTTTTTATTATTAATTTTTTCCTCTGCACGTCCGCCCGCGATCTTTCAACAGGACCTGACACACCAAGCAAATTCACTTTGCGGGAGGTAAGTCTTCTCGTTCCTCACACCGACTTTGCTATGAACGAACCGAATAGCTAAAGGAGTAACTGGTAACACTATTAAGTTTAAGGGCGAACTTGTTACGAACGTGTCATTCAAAGGTAAAACATTAAAACTTAAGGTGTATATTATAAGAATACGGGTAATCTGTTCGGACTGATTGGTTAGAACAGTTTCAATTTTTGGGATATACTTATTAACTCATTATGTCGAAAATCTAACTGACAAAGCAGAAAAGTTGAAAGGTGAACTTAAAAAAAAATTTCCTGACGTTTTCAGTGAAGGACTAGAAAAATGCATAAAAATGTCTGCTAAGCCAGACGTAAACCTAGTTTTTAAGAAAAAGCGTCACGATCCATTTGCCTCGTTAAATCAAATTGACAAAGAATTGAATCGACTTGAGGAAATGGGAGTTCTGACAAACGTTGAATATAGTGAATGGGCATCTCCCGCAGTTTATATTTTTTAAAAAAGCAAATAGATTCGTGTATGTGCTGACTTCTCTACGGGGCTGAACAGCGCCCTACAGGATCACCATTATCCCCCTTCCAAGTCTAGAGATCTTCGCTAAGCTCAGTGGAGGAAAATATTTTTCTAATATTAACTTAAGCGACACGTATCTACAAATAACCGTGGACGAGGAATGCTCGAAGCTCCTTTGCATAAACACCCACAAGTGTTTATACAAATTTTAAGACTTCCGTTCGGGGTTAACGTCGTCCCTTCAATTTTTCAACAGGTCATGGACACGGAGTTAAATGGTCTGGATTTTGTGGTGGCCCATCCCGATGATGTCCTAAAGCGAGAAACACAAATCGCACGTCTGGCAGGTGGTCATGAGAATCCAGTATTACGGATTCAAATTAAAAGACGGGAAGTGTGAGTTTTTCTTAGAGAGTACTTGGGGCAAATAATTGACAAAGACGGAAGACGTCCCGACCCAGATAGGGCAACGGCAATAAAGAATATGCCAGCACCAGAAAATGTGTCGACTCTTCAAAGTTTTTTAGTTCTTGCCAATTATTACAACGTTTTTTCCCTAGAATGCACAGTTTGAGAGCTCCACTTAATGAATTACCAAGAAAAGATAAAGAGTGGGAATGGACAAGCAAATGCCAGGAAGCATTTGAGAAAATAAAGGAGGTCCTTACATCAGATCTGTTCCTGACTCATTACGATCCAGACTTTGACATCATTGTAGCCAGCGATGCTAGCTAGCTACTACGGTATCGTGGCGTGCATTGTATACAAGTTAAAGGATGGATCTGTAAAGACAATCGCTCGTGCATCTAGGACGCTATTACCAGTTGAAAGAGGTTACTTGCAAATAGAAAAGGGAGCCTTAGGAATCAATTTTGCAGTGACTAAATTTCATAGATTTATTCATGGAAGGTACTTTTTGTTGCAGACAGACCATCGTCCACTCCTTACTATCTTTGGATCAAAAAAGTGTCTGCCATCACATACTGCTAATAGACTGCAAATTGGGAAACCATTCTCCTCAATTATAAATACAAAATGGAGTTTATCCAATCCACTAAAATCTGTCATGCAGACGGGTTGTCTAGATTGATACCTAAGTATGCTGAACCCCTGGAAGACACGGCCATTTCTGCTATAAGAACGGAGGTTGAAATAAAAAGTACCCTGTGCAATACTGTCAGGGAGCTTCCTATAACAATTGACGAGATAATAGACAAAGTGTCCGATGATGAGTTCATAAAGGAAGTAAAGGACAAACTAAATAGTAAAGACCAGAATGTCTCAGAAGTTTACTCACTCTGTAACGACATACTAATGTACGGAGACAGAGTAGTAATCCCATCTACACTACAGAAAAGAACTTTAAAGGAATTCCATGTTGGCCATCCGGGAACTTCAAGAATGAAGAGTCTGATGAGGAGTTACGTCTACTGGACCAACATGGACAAGGATATTGAAAACACGGTAAGTTCGTGCAAAGGGTGTGCTTTGGCTGCTAAAGCACCCCCGATAAAATTCAATCCCTATCTTAAAACCGACCGTCCGTGGTTGCGGATACACATTGATTTTGCTGGCAACTTGATGGTTTTTACTACCTTGTAGTAGGTGACAGTTATTCCAAGTGGCCAGAAATATTAAAATGTAAGAAGCAGACAGCGGAGGTGACAGTAAAACCTTTGCACGAGCTATTTTCCCGTTTCGGAGTTGTTGACTGTATCGTAGCAAACAATGCCACACAGTTCACATCCTGTGAATTTATGGATTTTTGTCAATCATTCCTGATCGAACATATTACCACGGCGCCATATCACCCAAGAAGTAATGGACAGGCAGAGTGTTTTGTGGACATTTTCAAGAGAGCACTGAGGAAGGCGAGAGGTACACCCAACGATATGGCTATACAGCAGTTTTTGCAGGTTTATCGTGTAACCCCTAATAGCAGCGATTCATCTGCCAAGACGCCAGCGGAGGTCGTGTTTGCCAGGAAAATAAGATCGGCATTTGACAAATTCCGCCTGACTGAAACGAAAGCGGGAAATAGGAATAAAGTGCTTAAAAAGCGCTCTAGGATCGGTGAAAAGGGTTTTTTTTCGTGTATTTGTGAATAATAAAGCTCACTGAATGATAGGAACAATAGACAGACAAATTGGTAACATGATTTACATGGTTCAGGGACCGAAGTTTATACACAAACGTCATGTAAACCAAATTAGAAAACGGTATGAAAGCGTAGTCGACAGGGTCTTTGACGCGTTTGAGGTTCCATTACCGCAATCAGTGCCAGAGCTCAGAAGGCCCAAAGGAAAAAGGAAATTTACAGAGCCTTTAGAAATTAACCCGAAAAGAAAAAGAATCTGAACATATTTCATTTCATACCATGCCTACAGAAAAAGGAAATGAATGAGGAAAAAAAAACATCTCCTCACCTATGAACTTTGAATTACCAGAAAAACACAATACGCATTGGATTATTAGAAATTATTAACATTATAATTTACCATTAAACTTATCCAATATTTCATTATTTTGGAATAATGAACAGAGACCTTAATAAAAAGGGACTGTTGTTAACACGTAAAACTAAAATAAATGTGAACGTAATTCCTGTATATAGCTTTTTCAAAGTGGTTGTTTCTGATATTTTTTGTGAAAAAGGGTTTATTTGGTTGAATAAAAAGTAGTGTGTGGTATTTATAAAAAAAAACCCATACGGAGTCAGGCTGAAAAGGGGGTGTCATGGTGTCCTCCCTCTAAAGAGTCTATGTTGGACTCTTCCACCTACTATAAGATTAGTAGGAGAGAAGGGGGAACAGTCGGATAGATTGAACGCTGGGTCAAACGACACACACTCACTAGTCGTGTTATACTCTTCTGTTATATTTACTGTTAATATATGATATCACTGCAACACTTGTTTTGTCATTTCTTTAACCATTTACTTGGTCACAGCACCATATGTTAAATATTATCAATTCATATGATGATAGTAAAATTTGATTACTTAAGATTGGAATGCTGAATGGTATATAATAATAATATATAGGATATAAGGCTATATATATATACAAGTATAGGATTGGTGTATACGGAATAAATTCAAATAACCCCAAAAATTCTATTCTTAAAAGAGTGCTCAATACAGGGTAGAGCAAATATAATTTATTCGAAAATTATAACCTAAAATCACTACAGAAATTACCATTTTGTTTCAAGACTTCTGGTGTCTTATCGAGCCTTGATAATAAACCAGAAGTGTTGAAACAAAAGGGCTATTTTTGTAGTGATTTTATAATATATTTAGGTTATAATTTTCGCATAAATTATATATATATATATATATTTGTGTGTGTGTGTGTGTGTGTATGTGTGTGTTTCCACACGGATACCTACACCCATATACATACATACACACATACATACATATGTACCCCAGTGCGCACATATATCCGCATATGCATCCAAATTTAAGAACTTATTTAATCTTCCAAAACATGTTGTTACATGATATTTAATTAGCCCAAAGATTATCTAATCATTTATTATTATATCATAACCGATTTGGTGGAGATTTAATGCCTATATGTACTGGATATCAAGAATAACTCAATAGATAAACTCAAAGATGAGAAAAAGAAATTGAAACAAATTTAGGACAACCAAAGTAAAGAGAAAGGGAAAATTTCATGGGGATATTATTGATAGTCATCAAGAATTATTGGTGACTTAGTGATGGGGGAGGGATATGTATATGGACAGAAGCAGATGGGAAATTGGTAAGGGTATAAAAGGAGGGGAGGAGAAGATAGATGTGCAGTGAGAGAGTTAATTGATCAGTTAATTTTCTTGTTAAGGGATAATAGTTCAATTGAGTTCAGTCCAGACTGGGGAGGAGCAGAGATTCCCAGGTGAATGTCCTCCTATGATAGTTTATGCTGGTTTGATGGGAGTTTAGGTAAGCTCAAATATCCTGCGGTGACGGCATTTAGAAATTAATTATTAATAATTATATATATATTATCAGACATTCTCAAAACATAACCACTCCACCGTAACTGAGATTGTATAAGGAGAGTCTCGATTCCTCCAATATTACACCTATTAAACAGGTCTACGTTAGATGTCCTATCTTGAAGGCTAACACAGATGGCACGCAGACAGCTCTTATGGAAAACATACAGCTGGCGTATATGGTACCTGTATGGAGTCCAAGATTCTAAGCCGCACAAAAGGATGGCAAGGACAACAGCTCTGTAAACCCAAATTTTCGTATCCCATCGAATACCCCGATCATTCCACAAAGATGGCGAAGTTTGCCGAAATCAGTGGTAGCCTTAGCAATCCGATGCATGATTTCATCATCTAAAGTTCCACTGTAGTTGACTTTGCTACCAAGATAGGTGAAAGACTTTACATAGTTCAGGGCTTTGTCTTCTACTTTCAATGGTCTCTCTGGAAATTTGTAGACTGGTGGCTTTTGTTTCTAACCACAGAATTGCTTCGGAGTAGGACAAGGTTGGTGCACAACTTCAGTTTTCTTTATGCTAAGTGTAAGACCAAATGCTTTACATGCAGCAGAGAAACGATTTATTAGATGTTGGGCCTCCTCAAAGGATGTCGCTACAAGAGCAGCATCATCAGCAAACAACAAATCACAAATAATTTGCGTACGAAGGTGGGTCTTGGATTTGAAGCGCTGATGATTGAAGAGTCCACCATTTGTTCGAAACTGAAACCTGACACCACTCTCTGTGTCTGCGAATGTATATTTCAGCATCACAGAGAAGAAAAGGGCAAAAAGGACAGGGGCCATGACACACCATTGCTTTGTGCCGTTCGTAGCATCACAGGATTCTAACATCATACTATCAGACACGATATTAGCTTTCATTCCTTTATGAAAGATGTTGACCTTTAGCATGTTTTCTGGGATGCCGAATTTCCTCAAGACTTGCCAAAGAACCTGTCAATTCACAGTGTCAAAAGCCTTCGTCAAGTCCGCAAACACCATGTACAACTCCTGATTTTTCTCGCGTACCTTCTCTGCAACTTGACGAAGAGAAAATATCATGTCAACAGTGTCACGACCCGACCGAAAACCACACTGCGATTCAGGATAGATATCGTCAACAAGTTGTATAATGATTCTGTTTAGAATCAGTCTAGATAGGATTTTGCCTGCAGTTGAAAGGAGTGATATCCCCCGTTGATTATCCCAGACACACCTGAAACCCTTGCTTTTGTAGAGGTGTTTGAGAAGGGGCGTCTTTATAATCCTGTGGGACACAGCCTGCCTTCCATATCTCCACCAGAAGGAGATGCAACTTTTGGCCACCATACTTATACACTTCGGGTGGAATCCTTAGGAGTAGGTGATTTTCTAGATGAGATCTGCTTGATGGAGTCACTTACCTCTTGATAGGTAGGTTCAAAATACAACTCCGGAATTTTTGGATTTTGCACAATTGATGTGATGGCTTCCTCATCAATAACCGAAGTGGTGTTTAATACAGTTTCGAAATGCTCTTTTTCAAAATGTCTGAATTACCCGTCAAGAGAGTCTCATCATATACTGTGGTGATTGGAGCAACACCATTTTTCTGAGGACCGGAAACGCTCATGAGGCCAGCATAGAAAGTCTTTACAACTTTTCTATCTGAAGCTTCTTGGAGTTCAGTGGCCTTTTCAGACGCTCTTTCATGACTCTGAGAGCTCATTGAACCTGACTTTTGCACTTCTTGCAAACGATCTTCTTAGCGGGCGAGTTTTTGTCCTCAGTCCATGCTTTATAAGAAGAGTGCAATTGATCTATAAGATGCTGAACATCTGTATTATTGTCATCAAACCAGTCTTGATGTTTACGATGTGGTAGGCCGAGAAACTCCAAGGATGTAGAATGTGTGGCGTCCCGCAGAGCCTTCCAAGATGATTCGATATCATTGGCAATGTTTACAGTATCAAGTGCAGCATCAAGTTTGTCAAAGAGCTCAATTTTCCTTTCAGTCGATTTAAGTGGTAATACGTTAATGCGCTTGGGCACTGTAGATTTTATAATCCTTCACTTTTGCAGATGCAGTGTAGCTTTACTCCGAAGTAGAGCGTGATCTGGCAGATAGCAAGTTGTGTGGAATGAACGAGTTATCTTACAATCTTTTATGTCCCGTCTTTTGGTGATGACGTAGTCGATCAGATGCCAGTCTTTCGAACGAGGATGCATCCACGTGGTCTTACGACAGCTTGGTTGCTGGTAGAAGGTATTAGTATGTATCAGCAAACGGGTATGCTGAAAATGAGAAATCACACGTATTTGCATGTGCCTTCAAGTCAAAACAGCTCTGATGATAATTTCTTTAGAACCGGTTTTACTGCATATTGTAAGTCTAAACTCTTCGATTGAAATCTCCAGCTCTTTGAGAGTCTATTTATTGCATGATAATAACATCTCCAATAAGATTTGACAAGAGTTGCATATATATATATATATATATATATATATATATATATATATATCAAGTATGTGGTGCAGTTCAATTTATATTACAATGAATCATTCATACAGAAAACAGATATAGAAGTTAATGATAAAATGGCGAGAATACATCTTCGCAAACAATTTACTAAGAGACATTAACCCCGAAGCTGTAAATGAATGTTATGATCCCTGTTTATAAATTTCAGTTGAATAAGGTCTTTTTTTATATATTTACGAGCTTTCATCTGTTCCTACAGATATCATCAGGTAAGAAATCTCTTACCAGTAACAATATCACATTTCTAAGAACAAATTTCGGACTATAAACTACTCTTTCGATGTCCTGTTATTACCTGGAATTATAAAACAACAAATATTTTCTTACCTGATGATATCTGTAGGAACAGATGAAAGCTCGTAAATATATAAAAAAGACCTTATTCAACTGAAATTTATAAACAGGGATCAAAACATTCATTTACAGGTTTGGGGTTAATGTCTCTTAGTAAATTGTTTGCGAAGATGTATTCTCGCCATTTTATCATTAACTTCTATATCTGTTTTCTGTATGAATGATTCATTGTAATATATATATATATATATATATATATATATATATATATATATATATATAAACTTGCATATATATATATATATATATATATATATATATATATATGCAAGTTTCATTAAAAACGACAGACAAGGTACTACGGTTAAGTTTTTTATTTATTTTTTCTTGTGTACTAACAAGAGCTTTCTTTGCTGGACAAAAGGTGTGTAAGAACTGTCCAAATGTTTTATTTTTTCGAGCGCTTTCGGCTATACCTTTAGCCATTATCAAGGATGATTTGATTTTTCAGCTTAATTGAGTGTGTGCATTATGTATATCTCTTAGTGTGTAGTAGTGGTGTTTTAATTTCCAAATACGGTTAGCACGTTGTGGCTTTGTTCGTAGTTAATATTGTTAAGGGTAGGCTTTTTCTTTTTTATTATTAAAGCCTCCATTATTTTTAACCTTTTTTTACAGGTGGAAGCAATTAATATATTTGTGTTTTCTACTAGTATATTTCTAATGGAGTCTGGTAAATTTTTGTGTGTGTTTAAATGGGTTCTAATGGAGCTGTGATCGGATAGGTGTAACGTAAGACGTCTGGATAAGCATGTGGTTGTGTAACCGATGTAATTATTTATGAGTCCGGTTTCGTTAGGAAAGCAGTTCCTTAAGGGGCATTTGAACTCATAAATAATGTTCGTTCTTTGCAATTTTGACTTATCAGGCGTGTTGTTATTTTTGAGGATGAGATTAGCTGTCTTAAATTTTTTATAATAGATAATTAATTTGATTTTTTTATTTGGGTCGACTGGGGTAGTGTATTTCTTTATAATATGTCTTAGTGAGCATTCATCTTGTTTGTAATTCTTATGCATTTGGTTTTTGTAATAAATGTGTATGTGATTTTTGACTGTGTGTTCACTTTCATTATTACTTATCCTCAAACTGTGTGGTAAGTCATTTTCCCCAATATCAAACAACTATTTTACTTTACATTAAAGGCTTTTGCAATTTTCTTCATAGCCACTTTCTTTTCTTCGCTTTTTATAATTATTTTCCTATTTTGTCTCTAGCTAAAGACACCCGGTCATTCATAAAAGAGATAAATGTCGCGTGGCATAAGCGATCGTTTAAATGGATTTACTTGGCCATGTTTCATACTGAAGATTTGAGAGAATTTTGGCGAAGAGACTAAATTTGCTTTGAATGAAGTTTGAGGTAAAATGAATTTCTAAAAAAAAAACGTTCAGGGATGCAGCCCAAATATTTTATCATAATTAGGGGATATTAAGTGCAAATGTTTTTATTTGATGACAATGTTTACCAATTTGTGTAAATAATATTTTTACAGGTTTTAGTCTGAACTTCAACGCACATTTAAAATGGAGCCTGTGGTATTTCGGGATTGTATTTTCAGCTTTAACCAACAACAAAAAGGAGAATCGTCCAAAAATTCCTTAAATATAAAAATTTTAAGCGTTTTTTTTTCATTTATAAAACAAAACACTGTAAACTTGTGCACAAATCTAATTTAAAAAGACGTCAGAGAAAAAAATTATTATAAATATTATTATGACCACTACGAGAATAGAGTCCCCATACGCAAGCCACCAATCTGCTACTGGGTGACATGCCACTAGCGTTTACCGCTGCTGGCCCGCTGTCGGACCGCTGGCGTGTTCCTCTCAGCAATGTCACCAATGGCGGACCGTTAGTGGTCCACCGGTAGCTGCCACCAGAGGACCGCTGGTATTGTCATCGGCGGACCGCCAGCGGGCCACTAGCGGCTCGTGTGTAGGGAAAGGGTCAGAATACAAAGACAATCTACAGTAGAATTAACGTCTTTACTCGATGAGCAAAACCTCTGTCCCTGACAGACGAGAATATTTTTTTCTGTTTTTTGTCTGTTTAGATGATGATGGCCGTTGATTTCTTTATTTGGCGGACGAGTGTCGAGCTATATTCAGAAGCGTTATATTTCTCATTAGTGCTATATGGGAAGGTTGGAGATTTGTCTTTAGAAAGAAAGTGGACAATTGTCGGATTAATTTCTCCCATCTCGCCCAATTACGAGCGTGAAACGTGATGGTTATTACCTGCATTTATAAGAGACACTATTCACGTCTGCTTCTTCCATTGGATTGCTTACTGATTACATGAAAAAAAAAAAAAATAAGGAGGAAAAAAGAAATAGAAATCTTGACAAAGAAACAAAACTTCTTCAATGGAGTTTTTTTTATCTTGGTTGTGCTTGAAATAATGATATTTGTAAATCACCGATGTTGAATGCAACTTAACAATGGCTCTGGTTAAATTTGTTCCGAGCGTCAAAATCCCAACCCCAACCCCTGGAGGTCAGCTCTCAAGGAAATAAACAGAACGATATATATATATATATATATATATATATATATATATATATATATATATATATATATATATATATATATCGGAATTATTGCTAGCAATAAAGCAAATATTAGAAAGGCAGTCACACTAATTTTGTTTCTCAGTGTATATGTTCTCATTATACTGTAAAAGTTTGCATTAGCATTAGCATTCTATATAAAAAAAAGAATGGATAGAATTTACATTACTTAATTAAATACTTGGAATGTGCAGGTGCTGTAACAGTCATGGTTGATGGATTTGTTTTTTACGGTTTATCAACCTCTTGTGGGTTATTTAAAGCAAGACATTTTTTTAATTGTAAGAATTTTTGTCTTAGATAATAATACTGATACAAGTCATGCTATTTAACCATAACTAGGGGAGATGACGTGAATTCCTACCTTTCCCAAGGGTATTTTCCCATAAGTGAATATAACGAACCTGATTAGAATCTGTCTATATTTCTGAGATGAGGTATCATGTACACTATTTACATTATTCGGACTATTGTCCTCAAGGACACATGGCACAGTGGATAAAGGCGTTTGTTAGATTCAGTGACAGGACCCTAAGAGTGTGAGTTCAATACCCGGTTAAGGCAGTGGAGAACTTGGAGAGAGGAATTAACAGGAGATAACTGATAACTGACATCCATTAAACATGGCATGTGGAACTAGAACAGTCTACCCCAGTGAGCGAAATAAAGGGTTCAGTTCGACATTCCAACCACCTGAAGAAGGCCGGAGAAACGTTGTAATAAATATGGCGACAAAGATGAGGACAATAGTCCGAATAATGTAAATAGTGAACCTGATTAGATTTGGAAATTGGCTCCTGATTCCAGTTCTGAGCTGTTATCTATTATACCACCTGCACATCTAAGTTTACAGCACCTGGTGTTCCCAAGAGGTTAGTCATCTAGCTACTAACCAAGTTCGACATAGCTTAACTTCAGTGATTGTAATGAAAACCGGTGTTTCGACGTGATATGGCCGTAAGCCAAGTTTAATATTTAGACTCTAACAATTACAAGAAGAATTCGAACTCTGTTAGAGTTTCGGAACTAGGAATTAGCAGGAAAAGCCCTAATTCTTCTCCTCCCCCCACAGCAATAGGTTAAATAGTAAAGCAAACTAGATTCTCTAGCCCTGGTTGACAACTCTGAATTAAAAACCATATGTGGCCATGGCGGGTAACATCTGCTCAGATAGGCTCTCACAAGTAGACCTGAATAGACGAGCTTGCTCGAAAATGAGCATCCATTTTGGAGGTAAGAAAATTAATTTATAGTGTGCCTTCAAGTCAAAACTGTTCAGATGATGAATTAAATGATTTATTGTAGAAAGAATGCTAATCATTATGACTTTTCGGCGAATCTAAATTTTTTTTATGGTAGAGTGCTTTGCTCCGATGTTGAACATATCGACGCCATTATGCGGTTATTCAATTGGTTTAATTCCGATATAACAATAATGAAAAAGTTTGAAATATTTCGTGAATTATCAAAACGTGATGCAGACAATCGAAGTGAACAAATACGACTGACAAAATGGCGCCGATCGACTTGCTCAACACAGAGATGCTACAAGCCTTCAATTGGAAAAGAAACGTAATAAAACGAAATCTGCCTCTACTGAAATTATGTCGATCGGCTCGCAAGATAACGTCCACGATTTTTTTTTATGAATTTGGGTTTTTGTTATAATCGTTGAACAGAATTTCTTGCTAAGCAATGGAGATTTGTTCGCTCGACTAATCAATCATACAGACTAGCAGAAATTTTAAAACGCTCTTTAAACAAAAGGAAATCAAAGGATAGCTTTACAAAAAATATATCAGTTTTTCATCGTAATGATCGACGAAGCATCCTTTCGGTAGTCTGTTGCCCAATGTAACAGTTCTGTGGAAGAAGCTGCCTGAGCAGAACCTCTCTTTTATCAATGGAATGCAAAAGTAATGAAGATAATAAGACCCTGGATACGTGGTATAGTTGGTCTTAGTTGTAAAGATCTCAACTAATTGAACGCTTGTCTGAACATTTGTTATGGAACTAGCAATAAACGATAGACTTGCGACGTTTCGTCTGTGGGAAATGTGTTTAGAGTGAAAAATAATTCAGCACCCACAAAGTCGCGTAAACGCATTTGAACTCTATCAAGGCTGGAAAATGAGCATTGAGTAGCTCCAGTCCAGATATGGCAACAATATTCCATTTTTGGTGTGATATGACACTTGTAACGATAGAGCATGGTAGGAGTCAAGTAATTCATGGAGCAAGAAATCGACCTTTTTACGACTATCTTTAGCGATGGATCTTATATATAAGTTCTTATTCAAGTCTGGGGTGAACTTGAGACCCAGTAGATGTTCAAAACAAGGAATCTCATTGAAAGTACAACCGATCGTCATATTTGGAGAAATTCCTTTTCGGCTCGGTGATTGTTTTTCTCATAGTAAATATTAGATGTTTGAGTAGCACATTTTTCGTCATTAGTTTAAACACTTCTCCAGTATTTAAGCTTTTGTACTTGTTTGATTTTGTCATGTGCAATTCGTAGTTTGAACTTTAAAAAGTCCCTCTTGTTGACATTCTGTCTTCTTACAATTGATGATTAATCCTTTCTTACCTCAATATATTGTCTAGGCAGTCTCCTACGGTTCATTGTCTCCTGTAGTTTTCATTCTGTCTGCAATCTGCGTACCTTATATTATTGTAGGCTCTGATGAGTAACCCATCTAGGATTTTTCAGCTCTCTTGCTATACTTACTCGTTATAAAGGTTAAATATAAATAGAGCAGATGAGACGTGCCATAATTTCCAAGCTTCAAAACCAGGAGAGTATTCAGTTTTATAATATGTTTAGTTTTCTTATATAATAAAGTATTTTAATGACCCAACACCACTTAAGCTTTAGCGATGAAAAAGTCGGAAATCTTATATTAGTGGGACAGATTCCTCAAACATTATATTCATGTCATAATTGCAATGACGAAAAAGAGAAAATTAATCGACTATTCAAAATGAGAGTGAAATTGGGAAAGCATCGGATTGCCAAGGGTGGACTATGTGAAACACTGACATAGACAAAGTAAATACTTATCATTCGATACTACTCTATTGTTTTTCTCCCTCTTCAACAAATTATAATTATTGTCATCCTTTTCTATTGGTAGAATTTGTTATCATCTAGAAACATTGATTGGAGTACCAATTCCTATATGCCAAATTAACTTAACTGGCATCAGAGGTGGGTGATCGAGTCCACGGAAAAGTCAGGGCTTCGAAATTTGGATTTCCTTGGTAGGCATACTTTTCCCACTTGAAAGATTAACGTGTTGACTGCCAGGAGTCAGTTATGAAATCTGACTTCAAACGCCAACGTAGGCAATAAAGGATTTTCTGAGTTGATTTTTAGCTTCAACTGAAGTCTTAACATTGTTTTCGCAATAAAGTATCAAGAATAAAGCCAATGTTGGCACCCGCAAATGAAAATGTCTCAGAAAATTCAAAGAACGCGATAATTCGGAGTCAGCCTAAATCTACTAGAATTCACTTAACAGAAACAAAAAAACTGTAACTTACCTAGATATCCTGCTACACCGTAATAAAAATGGTCTAAAATTAAGTGTTCATAGCAAATCAACGAATAGAAATGATCTCATAAATTTCTGCTCTTACCATAACAACAAAACCAAACTAGAAAGCACTCAAATTTTGTATGAAAAATATATATTTGTAGCCTTTGATATTTATGTGAAGAGGAGAAATACATTGAAAATACTTTTAATCTCCTCCAACACCCTAATCATTTCATATTCAACACGAAACAAAACACTCGTAAAATATTTAAAAATAGACAAATATTGACAAAGCCAATGAATCAAAATATATTATTCTACCCACCAACTCTATCACAATTACAATTGAAAAGGATTTAGCTAAGTTGAACATAAAAATTGCTACAACTACTAAAGCAATAAAATGCTTAATACAAAACAAAATAATAAGCTAAAGCTTGAAGGGGGACTTTACTCTATCACCTGTAATAATTGCTACAAGGAATACATAGGCGAAACTTCAAAGAATTTAAATAAAATATTATGTGAACACAAAAAGGGATCTTTTACAAAAGAACACACTCAATGTATTAATTGCCCTGATTTTAATTTTGATTTAAAAATTCCACTTTAGTTAAAAGAGAAATCATTTTACTGTGACGAAATTGTATAGAAAGTGCTTTAATCGCTAGACGTAAATTTACGTCCAGTCTAATTTCAAGCCCCTTTTATGTACGTATATTCTTTTCTTTAGATTTCAAGATGTTTCCGGGTGACATTGTTTACATTCGATCTGGTAGACTCCAGCTTCTGATGCAAAGTTAATTGTTTGTTTTACTTTGATTACATTATTTACAATTGTTTTATAAGTATTTTTGTTATGTTTTATATTTATATTTGCTAAAATTTATTCATAGATTCATCAGGCTGCAAGTGATATGAGAAATAGAAATAGTGTACAGTGCAGTTTAGGCAAAGCAGCTTTGACCAAATAGTCAGAGGGGTTGCAGGTATTTCACACACACACACACACACACACACACACATACACATACACGTGTGTGTGCGTTGATCCAACATTTTGCGTGTTTTTTTTTTACATACCTCTAGAATCTTTACATATTAGCTATTTTAATTATTAAATTTTTAATTTACTTAAAAGCTTCTTTAAAGTTCGATATGTTTACGTCATTACCATTAAACTGAAAACTCTGGACTAATTGTGACGAAGTATGTGCGCTTAGTGTAACGGTTATTTGTGCAGAAGATGAAATCAGCGAGCCGGGTTCAAATTCCCAGCTCCGCTTTAGCATCCACTTTCACACTAATGCTATTTGCATGAATCCATCTCTTCTCCTTCAGCTATGGGTGAAATAGTAGCGTAGACAGCATTCTCTAGCCTTGAATGGCATCCAGTCTAAAACAAATATTCTGAGTTTACAATCATGGAGAAGGAAATGAGAAACCCCTTTATTAACTTTCCCCAAAAGTCATAGCAATTCACAGATAATAAAGTTAAAGAAGATTGTGAAGAATCATGATCGCTTTCTTTCTGAAGTGAAAAGGAATTAAAAACATCTTTGGTGACCCTGTATTTTCATTTTCCCTACCCTATGCCCATAGCGATCAGTCTTTCTAAGTATTTTCGAATATATGAGATATCAAAATATTAATTATCTACTTAGGAAAATATTCTTTGTATAAGATTGCTGGATTTTTGGAAAACTCCAATCTTTTTTCAAACAAAGGCGAAAACAAAACGAGAATAAAGTAGGTGATTTATTTCGCAGGTTCTGTAAAGTATCAAAGATAATCAACCACAAGAAACTTGATACCAGACAGCATTCTCACAAAATAAATCCGAGAAAAAATGTCACCAGCACATTAATGAATAAATTAAAAAATAATAAAGCAAAGAAAAAGAAAACACTGACGAGAATTGTTTAATTTTATATTTTCCCACATTCGTTTAGAAGTTTCATCAACCAGACATTTTGAGAGGCTCGATATTTGTCCCAATACCAAATCAATCACATTGAAACTCAAGCTTAGAGTCTTTGCTAATCACCAAAGACAATTTACAACAATTCTTTCGAAGGAGAGAAGCATGAGTCGAATGGGAAAAAATTATTGGATAATTACATTCTTTGTTTCTAACGGCAGAAACCCTCAATAATACATACTTTTGACGGCATATATATATATATATATGTGTGTGTGTGTGTGTGTGTGTGTGTGTGTGTGTGTGTGTGTGTGTGTGTGTGTGTATTTTGTTACTTCTGGGCCAGAAGTAGTGAAAGTAAAGGGTATCATGGAAAAGAGTAGTATTTGGTTATTCTTAAGAATATAAAACAAAGTGCACGAAAGCAGTCTTTGGGGCAACACTGGACATTACAACATAATGATCGGAAACACACAGCATGAATTGCTACAAAATACATAGATGACAGCAAAATTAAAGTATTGGCATATTCTGCACAAAGTTTTGGCCTAAACCCCATTGAAAATTTATGGGTATATTTGAAAAAGAAAGTCAGAGAAAAAAGTTATTCAAATTTGGAAGAGTATAATGCCTATCAGTGTGTGTAATGATCTTGTAAAGAATTATAAAAAATAATTCAAGTCAATAATCAGGAATAAAGGTTATTCAATGATTATTGAGCCAAGAAGGCCAATAATGTTGTTCTATGTTAAATGTTTTTGTTGTTTTTTGGATTATTGTTTGATATTAAAATAAAACTTTTACTGTGGGCATCATTGCACATTCTTTCAAATCTATTATGTGATCATTTATAGAAAATGTACATGAAGTTTCCATGAAAATCTGAGAATTACAGCTTTATTTGTAATTATGTAAGAGGAGGAGGGTAAATAATTCTGTCCACAGCTGTATATATAAGTCGACACCCAGGTCAACACTGGATAGCGACAGTCACTTTCATGCTTGAAATCAATATTCAGGGTTGAAGATTGTAATTAAACATGAAACAGACTGTCGCTACTCGTTGTCGGTCTCAGTTGACCTCCACTTTTATATTTACATGTATCGTGATATTGAGCAAGTTTACCCATAAACAATACATGCCTTAAAACTATATTTTTATTATATATACTGCAAAATTGTTCAAATCGTGTAACAGAAAAATTGTCTAATTGTTATATTGTTTTGAACAGTTGTATCTTAGAAATGATTAAAGATATCTTACTGGAATTCTCTGCGGTTTTTATAACACTATCGGTTTCTACTTTGGGCAATAAGTTTGTATCATTACTCATCATAAACGAAAATGATCTGTTCATCATTAATTAATAATAGCTTATGAAAGATTGATATAATTTCAAATAAATATATATTATTCCAAGATAATTTTCCAACTTATTCAAGATGATCTTCGCTCCATAACCTTCTAAGCTTTTGTCCTGGAGTAACAAGGTGCCTCAGAGTTTTCAAGTCTTTTTTCCACTGCTCTTTGGACTGCCATAGCTGAAACATCACTCTCATGTCTTAAGAATTCAGTTGGATCTTTCCTAACGTCTTAGGAAGTGAGTTGGATCTTTTCTAATTGATCTCTTTCGCTCTAAGTTGAAATGATGACCACTCTTTCTGTTGTGACCTCCTAATCCAGTTTTCCACTCTACTGCTCCTTCTCTTTTTTAAACTAATTCACCGTTTTCTTGATGGTTCTTGAATGGACTTTGAAGATGGAAGCTAGAGTATGAATGCTGGTACCATTACTGAAGGCCTGAATAATCTTTTCCCTCTCACCATTGGTCATTTGGTAATACAGTAGGTCTGACACAAAACGAATTTAACCTGTTCTCTTTCTAGCTGAATGTTTTCAGTGATTCTTACGACAAATGGTGACAAGATGGCTAAATGTCATATCTGAAAACCTGAAAAAATGAAGCTCAATTACTTCAGTGGTTTTTATATATTAAACATTTTATGGAATGGACAATTATGATGTCAAATGATTTGAACAATTTTGCTGTTACACCCGGTATATATATATATATATATATATATATATATATATATATATATATATATATATATATATATATATATATATATATATATATATATATATATATATATGTATATATATATATTATTGAATTATTTATACATACATATATATATACATATATATGACTGAAATCCCTACACTACTATGGATAATGGATTTGGGCGTGCAAAGTGAAATTGGCGATCGAGTTTAAATTTTTCTCCGATGTTGTTCGGTTCAGATTTAGATGCACTTTGGAAAGCATCTTTTAGACCCCCACCTATAAGCTACATAGCAAGGCAGACTGAGCTCTCTAGCCCTAGATGACACCCCCGTTTAGGAGAAAAGACTGCTCTAAATTATATGGATATATTATAATAAGATAAAGAACAAATATGAACCGTTTATCAATCTAATATGTTTCAGAGAATGAGACATGGAGAAAAAGAAGAAAGAAGTTCTGGATTTTTTTACTTTAGTGTTGTTTTAATCTTCGTTGGTTAATCATGTTTAACGTACATTCGACTTTTTAAAAAAATGTTAGTATAATTTGTTACGCTCCGAATTCAAGTAAAGAGAATAAGCGTCTCTCGAAAGTTTCAAGAAATTAATGGATTCCAAGTCTACCTGAAAAATCGTAAATATTGCTTTATATATGTAAATGTATAATAATTTTAGTTTGTCTATGTAGGAGTAAGATAATAATGTATATGCGTAAGTTTATGTGTGTGTATACGTAGTAGGCATTATGTATATTGATTTTTCGCGTGTTGATTTAGGAAACGTACATACCATTTTTTAGATAAAAATACGTTGGATTCATTAAGAATGGATTCAGTAATGGTTGGTGTTGTGGGGTTCTCCCCTTTTTACACAAGATGGACTCGTCTAAAGTATACTTATTCTGACAGTGGAGATACGCAAAAGATACGTTGAGACAAGGTTGAGATACGTAGAGTCCAGATAGAGAGAGAGAGAGAGAGAATTATAGCTCCACTTACAGAGACTTGTACATATACTTTCTACTAACCCACATTCCTGAACTACTAATCTTCATTTCAAGTTTTTATTCTTATGTTAAATACACTTATTTTCCTATTTCAATTACTGGCGTTGGTTGTTTATTTATTTGTGCAGAATTCCATCCCCGGAATCCACAACAGTTGGTGATGCAATATAATGTTTTTGACGTGTGTTTATTGTTCGTAATGTTGTTATTAGCAGGTCATCGGAGTACTTTCTTCGTAAAGAATTATGTTCTTTTTTAAAAATTAGGGTGGCTTTTGATCCTGTGTACTACGAGAGAGTTTGAATGATTGTCTAAACATAACTCTCTTTTATATTCATAGATACTGGCTTTTACATCTCGTGATGTCTTTCCGACATAAATTCTTTTATATTGTAAACTATTTATTTGATAAGTATTGGCATCTGAATTGGTGCTGGATTTATTTTTCTTCCTAATTATATCTCCTATTGTCTTGGATATGATGATAAAGAACATATTATTAGGGATAACTAATTTATTTACAAGTTTCGTAGAAAGAGTGTTAGAGGGTAGAATTATGAATCTTGTGGTGTTGTTAGAAGTACTATTAGTGGTGTCTAATTTTGGGGATTTATGCATTTGTAAGCTTGCTCTCTAGTGTTGTGGATGAAATGGTGTGGATAGTGAAGAAGTCTAAATGTTTCTTCAATATATTTCTCTTCGTCACTTCTTCTCTTCTTCACTTAAGTATTCTGGGCTAAATATTATATAAGTTGTTGGTTTGCATAGCATACAATTTATGCTTAAAGCTATTTACTGTTTAGCTGAGAGGCGCAAGGCGACGATCAGTTTTTTACAAACTGATGCTTATGAAATATAATAATGCGTGTTTTGAACATCACTTTGTTAATAATTTGTCTTTTGTTTCGTAAAAAAAGGAAAGGTAATTAGGGGATCTTTTCCCAACATGGCAGTTCTAGATTTCTGTTATCTAAAATTCTACAGCTGACCCTTTTTTGATAGTGGTAACCAATTGTTCATTTTTGGTAACGGTAACCAATTGAGTGACACTTTAATTTTGTTTTGTTCTCATGTCGATTAGTATAGTTGTTATTATAGGCCCAACATTTCGGCCAAGTACCCTCCAGTCATCTTCAGGTAGCCATTGTTTGGCTAATATTGGATATCATCTGTTTATTGTGTTGTCTCTTTTTCTCTTCTGATGCAGTTCGCGTTCGTTCTTGCTGAAACAGTATATATTATTTTACTACCTGTTCCAGGGACTGAACACACAACTCACTATCACTAGATGACAGTGAAACAAGTTGACCCAACTCCTATACTATTACACCACCGTCATGAAAGCCACCAGTGTTGTATGTCAGACGGTTTCGACACTTGCTTATCAAGGTGAGTTCGTACCGCTTTAAAAAATTTTAACATTTTTTAATAATTGTCGTGTAAGTTTTTTTTTCCTCTGAGTCCATCTTTCAAATCTATCAATCAACCATCCGTCCTTGCATGGAACATTGCTGCCATATATGGTCTGGTGCCCCGCTGTACGTCTCGGGGTCCTCGGCAAAATCCAGAGACGAATATGCAATGCAATAGGACTTGATCTGGCATCTCGTCTACAGTCGCTTTCTCACAGACGTACCCTGGTTTTCTTCTGTCTCTTCTACAAGTATTTTCACGGCAACTGTTCCGACGAGTTGCTTTCGCTGGTTCTACATGAATTTAAACGAGCTACCAGGCTGGCATCTCGGTTCCACCCTTTCACTGGCAAAACGGTTAAATATAACCGTCTCTTCTACTCAAACAACTTCTTCTCTCGCACTTCCCGTCTGTATAACACCCTTCCCCTTACTTGCTTTTCCGATGACTATAATTTTCAAATATTCAAATGTAATGTCAATCGACACCTTCTGATACCTTGATGCTGATCCCCGTCCTTCTCTGTATCCTTCCCTCAAACACGCCTCTTTACTCTTGTTCTCAAGCCTCTAGTGCTAGTGGCACTCCCGCCTTGCTTGGGATGAATTGCTTAAAAAATCATAATGAAGACTTTTTATAACCGTCGGTGTAACTTTCTATGTGAATCACATTAACGTCGAATTTAAGCGTGACTGAGCGACGTTCGGAATTAAGTTTATCCGTTAATGTTTCTTTTTTATCATAAAATTAAAGGCGCAATTTTGAGAGAATTCGTACTGAAGCTGATATCTGTCCTGAGTTTGTACAGCTTTTCTCTTCCATTATGAATTCTCTTTTCATTCCTCTTTTTAATGTAATATTTCGGAACTGTTTTATAATTGTCTAAAACCAGTGAAAGAATTTATCTTTAAGTATATAATTTTATTCGTCCGTCTTATTTTTTGAAGGCCCTAGACCAGACTTTCCTCTAAACACTACATTATCACTAAGAACGATAAACATTCACTGTTGTCAATAAAAGATGTGTATCTTTAGGTGGTCTTTGAAATAACACTTGAATGAAAAGAGCAAAAACTTGGATAATCGACTAGTCAACTCAAAACTGTCGTCGCCATCTGATGAATTATAAACAAATATATCAAATGAATAGAACTAAGGACAATAATGATAATAATGATAAATAAATAATGAATGAATGATGGGAAGTTAGGCTTGACTGGTATTGTTGTTGTTATTACTGCAATCCTAATTTAGCCCTGGAGATGTTCTCTGTTAGTATTACTATTATTTTTATGAGGCTTTGAACAAGATCGAGGAAGAGGAATTGTCGTGATGACAGAAAGAATGATAGTGTTAGTTATTCGATCTGTTTTTTCGCGAAATTCTAGGTAGTTATAGATCACGTGACAGCAAGATTTGAAACGCCCACTTGAAAAAAATAGAACGATCAATAGTATTTTATCTCAAGTTTCACAAATTCTGTTTGCAAGATAATTATTGATTTTTCTCTCTCTTTAAATGTGTGATTTGTTAATAAGCATATATATATATATATATATATATATATATATATATGTGTGTGTGTGTGTGTGTGTGTGTGTGTGTGTGTGTGTGTGTGTGTGTGTTATTTTGGGCTCCTGAATTTTTAGCTTTTTTTTTTCTTTACACTGTTACGAGTTAAAGTATCTCGCCTTGCCCGAATTCATAGACATCTTCTTCTAGTTCTTCTTGAAACACCAGTAATTAGTTTCTTCCATTCTTCTCTATCTCCCACATGATAGATGTGGTTTAAAGAATTTGGATTTACTTGGGATGCTGTTTCTCAGTTGCTTTCACACTTACATTGTAAGTACAATTCATCATTAGCGGTCCCAACTCCAGATAACAGCGACAGTATTCAGATAACTAGGATAGGTTGATCTATGTCGTTTTTATCATTCACCCCAAGCAAGGCCATAAAGCCACTAAGATGCGGGAGGTTTTTGAGTGTGAGAGAATATGAGAAAAAGAAAACGTTTTTAAGGAGAGAGAACAAAGAAAGAGCAGGAAGTTAATGATTGACATTGCTATTAAATCATTGATGATCAACCTTGACTGAAGAGCAAGAGACCGGAAGAGAATTCTACAAGTGAGAAGTGCGAGAAAAAAGCTGTTAGCATAGAACTTACGATAACATCTAGATATTTCACATGGAAATGATGAGACCTAGCTGCCAGTCTAGTACTGCTCTTAAATTCGTAAAGTCTAGGTACCAAAAAGGAAGGCTTTGGTATCTAGACATTATGAATTTATGAAAAGCTGGCTTTGTTGCTTATAATCCGCTGACTATCACTGCATATCAAAGCAATGTAGCGGTCTGTTGATGTTTGCCTATATCTATGCAACTGAACATCTGCTGCCTGCTACATGTTTTTTGTCATTCAAAGATTTTCCCTCTTTAGTGAATAAAGTTTTGTCTGCTTCCTGCCCATTGACCTACCTTACAAGGTTCGATCTGCCAGGTGATAAACTCCCGCCAGTATAGCTCTCCAAATCATGAGATCACGAAAACCACTCCACCATGGCAAGGTACTTAATCTTGGAATTGTGGAGATATCTGTAATGAATACAATCTCCGGTTTACGATACTTTCTATCACTTGTTTTAAAAATGTTTGATAATCTTTATTTTTTCCAGGAATGCTGATTTTATCAAAATTGTTGCTGCTAAGTATTAAGAAAACAGTTCCATTTTATCTTCATGAAAATGGCTTCTTCTTCTGTTTGCCGTGTCTCTTCGGGACGTTGGCGATCCTGAATCTTCGCAATTTCCTGTCCTTTGTAGCTCTTAATAATTGTTTTTCTTTTTGTCATCTCTCCAAAACTTTGCTCTGACATATATTCACACAAGATCGCCAAGTAGGTTATTTTCCTCTGCTTCTCTTTCCTTGTCCTGTGAGTATCAAACTTTCTAAGCTCTCTCTTCTCATAGTTTTCTCTAGAAAGTTCAACTGTTTCTTACTGATGTTAAGTATAAGTGCCCTTTTTGTTTCTATTGTATCTAGAATTCCGTCATTGCTCACACGTTGAATTCATCCTTCTGTATAACCACATTTCTGTTGCTTCAAGTCTCGTCTTCTTCTGTGAAGAGATTATCCAGTATTCACTGCCATATAGGAAGACTGAAATTAGACAATTGTTCAGTACTGTTTTCTTCATTTCTTACTATATTTTTCGCATTTCTTAGTACTTTACTTAGCTTTTGAAAGGCAACTTTCATTGTTACAATGCGCCTTTGGATTTCCATATCGCACTTCTGTCCCCTGTTAAAACGCTCCCAAAAGACTTAAATTGTTGCACTTGTTTGATTTCGGTACCTCCAATTTGCAATTTGCATGTTATGCAGTTCTTTTTTGCATTCCTCCACTATCTCCTGTAGAAGTTTTTTTTCCCTGTCTGTTATCAACATTGTATCATCTGCATATCTTATGTTGTTAAGATTGTGGTCGCCAATAATGAATCCTGGTAGGGCTTCTAGTTCACTCAGAATCGCCTTACTGTATAGGTAGAATAAGTCTGGTGAGAAGATACATCCTTGTCTTTCACCCCTTTCTATTTTATGCATATGGTGAACTTACATAAGAGTACCCTTTCTCTTGTTTCTAGCGAAATGTTCCTATTTCTTAGTACTCTGCTTAGCTTTTGGAATGTATCTTTGGCTATCCCAATACGCCTTCAGATTCCAGTGTCATACTTTCTGTACTCTGTTAAAACACTTCCTAGATATTTAGATGTCTGCACTTGTTTGATTTTAGTATCTCTTATTTGCATTTCTCATTTTTGAGTTCATCCTTTTTGCTAACAACAAGGCATTTTATCTTCTTGCATTTGATGTTTAATCCTTTCTCGTTTTCTTTTACTGTATTCTCTGTGAGTTCCTGTGGTTTCCATCCTGTGTCTGCTATCAACGCGGTGTCACCTGCATAGCTTATGTTGGTAAGGTTGTGGCCACCAATGAATCTTGCTAGGACTTCTACGAAAGAAATATTCAGGTGGCAATGATTGCCCATTATGAATGGATATGGCATTAAAATAATTATGATTTGAAGAATTGAGACAGATGATTAAAAGAATGTCATAAAAACACACTATCTTAGTCAATGACAGAAAATACAAAACCTAAAATGATATTCTGTTCTTTTTTAGATTTTCTGCGAAACACTGTTCTATTAAGACTGTAACTGGTCAACCAGTAACCCTTCACGTGCGTTGAAATTTCTAGAGGTTTTTTAAAATACCACTTGTTGAAAATCCATTTTTTTTTTTAACTGTAATCAATAGCGGCCCAGTCAAGTTCGTTATATTCACTGACATGCAAATACACTTGTCAAAAGTATGAATTCCCTTCTTCTCTCTCAGCGATAGGGAGGAGACTTGTATCTCGAAAGATCTTTGTATTCTCAGAAAACTCTTAATGCTATATTCTCTCGCAAAGAAAGAAAAGATTTAATTTTACAATCCAAAATGTGTTTCGGCTATAAATAAGCAACGTAACAAGAAAACCAATCAATACTTAGTTTTTGTTTGCTTGTTCCTATTCTTTTCCAATATTATTATCTTCATTCTCGATTTTATAGAAATATTCGTCATGGTTTGTAGTGATTTAATAAGCGTAGCTTAGATGTGGCACAAGTCAGCAAGTATGGAGTACTCAGTGAGAATCGAAATCACTACTCAACCGTAATTGATCGAGTGAGACATGCTAGTTAGCCGTTACACCACGTCTAAGTGTTCAATCCGGTCTTTTCCACTTTCATTCAGAACTCCTGCGGTGAATCATAATTGCGTATGGAAAAAGAATCCAAGAAAGCCAATGTTTCATATGTAAAAAATTGATTGCATAATATCCAATTATAAGACTGGAAACTTTTGGATATTTACAATAATTTAAAATGGTTGACGACTTCTGCACGGTGCCAGATATAAGATATCTAGGTGGCAATTGCTAGAAAAGACAGTAAAACTACGTGAAGATCTTAAATAAAAAGTAGACTACATCGTCTTGGATGGCAGCCTGCCTAGTTAGGTTTGAGGCAAATAAACTCTAAAAATCTACTACTGAGAACGCAGTAGTATCACTGTGTATAATGTTGACATGACCTTCCACGGTTTCCAGTACAGGATCAATATATATATATATATATATATATATATATATATATATATATATATATATATATATATATGTGTGTGTGTGTGTGTGTGTGTGTGTGTGTGTGTGTGTGTGTGTGTGTCTGTATGTGTACAGGTTGTCCATAAAGTTCGTGTGCACTTTAAAAAAATTATAACTTTATTTGTATTTGCGATAGAAATATTCTGTAAAAAGTGTTAGAAAGTTTAATGTACCTAGTTTTAAGTATAGCTAAAATAACTAATGTGATTTCAGGCATTACTGTAAATCAGTTGGCAAATGTTTTCCTTGAACTGCAAAATCGTATTACCCTTTGTATTGCTAATGACGGAGGACATGTGGAAACTTAAATAAAATTTCAATAAAACCTTAAAAAATATAGATTTATTTCTTCCTTTTTACAAATTATTTCTATCGCAAATACAAATAAAGTTATAAATTTTTTAAAGTGCACACGAACTTTATGGACCCCCCTCTCTCTCTCTCTCTCTCTCTCTCTCTATATATATATATATATATAGATAATAAAAACAAGGGCACTGCTCGAATAGTGCTTGATGTAAAATATAAAAAATATACAAACACATCCAAGTGACGACATGGTAGCTCTTGAAAATAACATTTCAATTGAGCACTGTTGAGTGATAAGCTAATTCTATAAACAACAGCCACCTGCACTAATGCAAAGCTCTTCAGTAAAATGAATGGAGCACTTTGGCTGATTGGCATTTGTTTACATTTGTAAAAACAATACGCTAGATTTAGTTGTGTAACTCTACCGAGTGAAGATAGTTCTGGCTGACACCAAATTAATTGCGTTTCAATCCTGGCTTGAGGCATTCGGAAGTCTAGTCGCACTGAGGAGCTGTGATACAGCGAAACAGTACTGTCTGTGAATGACATATATATATATATATATATATATATATATATATATATATATATATATATATATATATATATATGTGTGTGTGTGTGTGTGTGTGTGTGTGTGTGTGAAAGAGTTATTTGAGTGGATACCGGTGTTTGAAATAGACGCCCCGTTTTTATTTTAAACAGCGTATGTTACATCTATTAGACTGCGTTCTCAAATTTTAATATCAGAAAGCAAATTTTCTTTATTAAGATTTCTTCAGAGCACAGGCAGATAGAGATAATACATACTGTTTAAAATAAAAGTGAGGCGTCTATTTCTGTTGAGGGGTCTCCCCTTTTTGCACAAATGGACTCACCCAGGGTATACATATACTACTGCCAGTGAATACCCGAACGGTCACATACAGAGAGAGTCAGACGGTCAAGTAGAAGAGTAGAATAACGTAGCGGCAAGAGTCACAGTGAGCGAGCATTTAAACTCATTAAGAAGCCATACAGCGATACGTCGATACCAAAGACTTTATATATATTTGTCTACTAACCCCCGCATTCCTGGAATTACTAACCTGTATTACCAGTTTGTATTATAACGTTAATACATTTATTTTTCTATATTCATTCTTGGTGTTCGTTATTATTTGATACCGGATTTCATCCCGGATTTCATCCCGGATTTCATCCCGGATTCCACAACAAATTGGCGACGAGGAATTCGAACTCACACTCTATTCTATGTATTAATACGCACAAAGGACTGTACATATTCAACAGACTACCATTTGGGGTAAATGTTGCACCGGCAATTTTTCAACAGACGATGGATACAATGCTCATGGGCCAGAATTTTGCGACCGCTTACTTGGACGACATTCTAATTAAAAGCGACAATGTTGAAGAGCACGCATCGCACATAAAGGAAGTTTTCAAAAGACTTCAGGACTTTGGGTTTAAAGTAAAAGGAAATAAATGTGATTTTTTCCTAAATGAAATCAAATACTTAGGTCATATAATTAATGAAAGCTCCCCTTAACGAATTACTGAAAAAGAGAACAAATGGAATTGTACAGAAGACTGTCAGAAAGCGTTTAAGGAGATCATACAAAAATTAACTTCGGAGCTATCACTAACTCATTTCGACCCAAAACTAGAAATTATTATTGCGAGTGACGCGAGCTCACACAGAGTAGGAGCTTGTATTCTACACAAGATGCGGGATGCCACAAAGAAACCCATAGCTCACGCATCTAGATCATAGTTACCAGCGGAGAGAAATTATTCGCAGATTGAAAAGGAAGCATTAGGCATAATATTCGCCATAACTCGTTTTCACAGATATATATATATGGGAGAGAGTTTACGCTTCAAACGGACCATAAACCTCTTCTTACGATTTTTGGATCAAGCTAACAGACTTCTAAGATGGGGAACTGTGTTACTGAATTACAATTTCAAACTTGAGTTTTTACCATCGAAGAAAATTGGGCACGCTGATGGACTATCGCGATTAATACCTGCGAAATGCGAACCGCTGGAAGACTCAGTAATAGCGGCGTTGCAAGCCGAAGATGACATCAGTATAATGTTATACAATACAGTAAAAGAACTACCTGTGACCTTGCTAGAGATAAGAGGAGAAGCGGAAAAGGATGAATTTATTCAGAATGCCAAGAAAAAAATAGAAGAAAAGGAAAGGAATTTAGCAGACAGCTTCTCAATTTGTGATCACATATTATTATATAACGAAAGAGTAGTCATACCAAAATCGTTACAAAGGCGGATTTTGAAGGATTTTCATTTAGGACATCAGGAAAAAACCGGATGAAAGCACTGATGAGAAGTTTCGTCTACTGGACTAATATGGACAATGATATTACGCAAATGGTGGAAAGATGTAGAGGCTGTGCTGCAGCGGCAAAAGCACCACCTTCTATACAAAAACCATGGCCTAAGGTGGACAGACCTTGGTCCAGAATCCATGTGGACTATGCAGGACCCATAGTGGGTTGCTACTACTTAATAACAGTAGATAGCTTCAGCAAAGGGCCAGAAGATTTCAGATTCAAACACCCGACGACGGAAAATACTATAAACTGTTTACATGAATTATTCGCGAGATTCGGCGTCGTGGATTGCTTGGTAACTGATAACGGTACACAATTTACCTCCAGCGACTTCAAAGAATTCTGTGAGACGTACCAAGTAAAGCATATTAAGATAGCTCCGTACCACCCACGGTCTAACGGGCAAGCTGAAAGATTCATAGACACACTAAAGAGAGCTCTAAAAAAAGCAGAGGATGTACCGACAGAAAAAGCTATGCAACAGTTTCTCCAAGTATACAGAATAACACCTAACGGGAACACACCATCTGGTCTTTCACCAGCGGAAGTGATGTTTGCCCGGAGAATACGGTCTGTGTTTGATAAGTTATTGCTGAACAAGAACAAAAACCAGCATAGACCTATATTACCCAAGAGATCATTTAAACCAGGAGAACGGGTTTACTTCAGGATGTTCTGGAACAATATGGCTTACTGGGAACCTGGCACAATAATTAACAGACTAGGAAATGTGATGTACACAGTACAAGGCGAAAAGTTTACCCATAGAAGACATATTGACCAAATACAAAAAAAGACGGGTCGAGGAGCCAAGCTCGTCCCCGACAGAAAATGACGACTCAATGGATGCAATCTTTAAAGCTTTTGAGATTCAAAGACCACAGGAATACACAGAAATTAGAAGGTCAAACAGGAAGAGAATATTTACTAAACCTCTGATTATCGACCATAAGAGGAAAAATACTAACTCCCCATCAAAGGGATCTAAGGAGGGGGGGTCAAGGGGTCTCCCCTTTTTACACAAATGTATATATACTACTGCCAGTGAATACCCGAACGGTCACATACAGAGAGAGTCAGACGGTCAAGTAGAAGAGTAGAATAACGTAGCGGCAAGAGTCACAGTAACGAGCACTTAGACTCAGTCAGAAGTCATACAACGATACATCGATATCAAAAGACTAATATATATATTTGTCTACTAACCCCGCATTCATGGAACTACTAAGCTGAATTACCAGTTTGTACTATTACGTTAATACATTTATTTTTCTATATTCATACTTGGCGTTTGTTATTATTTGATACCGGATTTCATCCCGGAATCCACAATGTCAAACACCGGTATCCACTCAAATAATGTTTGAATTAATAAAAAGGAATTTTTTTATAGGAATATTTATTCCACTAGCGTGTCGTGAGCTATTTGCACCGATCCATTTTACCCATTTTTCTGCCTACATCTTTTCTGAAGGACATCCTGTTAAAACGAAATGTGGATTTTTCAAAGAATGTTCACGCCTTCTACCTTCTCATATCACACGATTGAATAGGACAGCGTAACGTTTGAACTTTCTTCACAACAGATAAGCGCAAATAGAGAGGGGAGAAAATTTCGAGTTATTTTTTCCTTAGAACACAATATCTGACCCAGATTTTCTGAAACTTAGCTTATATATATATATATATATATATACATATATATATATATATATATATATATAGTGCATTGGGGAAGCAGATCATTATTTAAACATATATTGTTTAATATAACAGGCAATAAATGAAACGTTTGAAATGTTTGATCAAGTTACACAACTTACCTTAGAACTTAATATTAATAATAAAATTCCATTCCTTGTTGTATTTATTGATTCCAGCACACATAAATTTACTACTTCTCTACATAGGAAACCCACAAGCATTATTAACTTGTGTCTTCTTAATTACAATAGTAAATGCACCTAACGATATAAGTTAGTCGTTATAAAAAAAAACTTAATCCAATGTACACAAATGATATCTTCTTCGAAAACCATATTCTATAAAGAATTACATAACATTAAACAAACACTTGTTAATAATGGATTCTCTAATTCCGTCATTGATCAACAAATTAAAATGTATCTCAATAAACTTAATAATACCTCTAACAATATTGATAATATTAATAATAATAATGTACGTCAAAATAAACATAACACTATTAACTTATACTATTGTAACCAAATGCATAATAATTACAAACATGATGAAACGACACTCAAAAACATAATAGGTAGAAATGTTAAACCCATTAATAATAATTAACAAGTTAAGCTCATTATATATTATAAAAAATTTAAACCAATTGACCTCATAGTCTCTAATAATCCTACAACCACAGAACCAAATCCTCTACAAAAAAAACAAAAAAAAACAATGTAGTGTATCAATTTACATGCCTGTTCAAAGATTGTATCTCTGATACTAATAATAAACCTACTACATATACTGGTTTTACTACAACCACGCTCTCCCGTAGATTTACCTGTCATTTTTCTGATCTTAGTTCTATTAAACAACATTTCTTAGAAAAACATAGTACATTGCATTAGTACATTATATTAGACGGATATTAGTTGATAACTCAATAATACTCGCACATACAAACAGTAAAAATAACCTTCAGATATTGAAGGCCATTTATATTAAGACGAAGCAAACCACACTCAACAAAATTACATTTCAAACTAGTCACAACACATTACATTGCACTAGACATACGGTTCTGTTGTTAATATTTCGGCCTCTCTTGTGGTATGACGTCATAGAACTGCATCATTAATTTACGACCTGCATCTGCTATTCCGAAACCGTTATCGTCGCATAGCAATCTTCTATGTCAGCATAACAAAATATTATCTTCCATGGTGAATATCTTTGAAGATGTGCCGAAAGCTTAGATCAAGGACCAACTTAATAAAAAATATCCAAATATTGGATAATTTTGTCTTTATTTTCACCCGAAATTAAAGCAAATATACGAACATTAGAATGGCTCATGATCAAACATAATAGACATTCATTGTCTGTTATATTGAACAATATATGTTTAAATATATATGGGGCATTTCAAACACGAGTGTCTACTATAACTTTTGAAGTAATAAAATGTTAGATTAAAAATACATCCATTAACTCTTTGGAAATTGCTTTGTTTACATTACGGTTCAGATACGAAACTGAGCAGCTATTGGCTTCCGAGAAAAATAATCTGAGTGAAGGCGATGTGCTTTCCTTTAAAAGTGCACGCCGGTTCAATCTCAGCCGGAGAACATATTTTTTATTAATATTTATCGAATGTGTAGACCAATTAACGTAATACACATGGTTTGAAATAGAAATGGGTCATCTATTTAAGATTCGAGTGTCAACTATAATAACGTTTGAAGTAATATATGTGTATATATATGTGTGTGTGTGTGTGTGTGTGTGTGTGTGCGGATGCATTCTATTTTTGGCAACCATATCCATGCCATAATACCTCCTTTCTACAGATCACATTAGTCACGCCTAGCATGGTGTGACTGTAACCATTTTCTTCACAGATCAGTCTACAGGATAGATAGATAGATAGATAGATAGATAGATAGATAGATAGATAGATTAATTCATTTGTATCAAAGAAAGTAGTGTTTATGGCTTAAATCAGAACATCGCATAAAAACAGATATTAATTTGATCTTTTTTTTAAATCATTTAAACCCAAGCAAAACAAAAAGCCACAACGATGCAAGTGGTTACTAAGTGTTAGAAAATATGAGAAAAATACTATTAAGGCGAGAGGACAATAGAAGTATAATAATTAAGAAGACAGAAGATAAAGAATGACATTGAAAAGTTAAACTTTTGAAGATCAAACTTGATTTGGAAGCAAAAAGGCGGATGAGAGTTCTACAAGCGATAAGTGCGATAGAAGAAACTGTTAGCATACAAGTTATGATTAAATCTAACATAAACTATCCTATTTTGTGTGGGGTTGACAATGTTCAACACAGAGTTCCCAATATCCCGATGTTTAAAGTGCAAGATCAGTTGGGAAGAGTTAAACTTCTCGTCCACACAGAATGCCTTCTGTCGCATCGTCCATATCACGATTCGCATAACACTTAGCAAGCAAAAGACACATTGTGTACAGCCTTAGTCAACAACGGTACCACATTGCTACGGACAGAAGTGGCCTCGAAGTTAAAGAAATTTCTGCGCAGCAGGCGAACCATAGTGTCTTCAATAAATTTGAACAACGGGACTACGACCCTGTAGTGGAAAAAGGTGTGGTCCAGGGTCTCCACCGACTCACCGCAGCAAACGCAGCCTGGAGATTTTTCCAACCCCGCCGAACAAAGTCTCTTGCCTACTCAGAGGGCCCTTTGCAACACCAGCCAGATAAGTGATGCTTCATCGTTAGTGAGGCATTTCAACCCAGGCGCCCAAGGCCATATTGATCCAGCTTTTTTAGACTTTCTAGAATTCGCCTTCACCATCTGATTGCAAACATTCGGTCGAAGAAAGTGATGCGAAGCGTATGTTAACGAATCTCAACGCTAGGCATTTGGAAGGGTTAGAGTAAACAAATCTCTCAACATACCTTGGGAGCCTTGCCTCCATACAAGTAGGAGAACAAGACCCTTACTAAACCTACATGCATGTTATATGCGAGTGGAAGTACGGAGAGTCGGCAAAGGAGAATCGAGTAGACGTTGGAAGGACATACTTTCGCTCTTACCTTTAAGGAAAGATTCCTCCAGACCACAGACAAACTGTGAAATCGACCTTTTCCCTCACCTCCAACCAATTAATTTTCATCAGGGGACCGGAACCGAATCGGATATCGAGTATCTTGACCGGCCCGTCCGTCCAGAGAACAGAATTTCCCTTCTACGCGCCCAATTGCAAACCAACAGACTTAACGCGGTTGACCCCTGTCACCGTCTCGTACCTTCTGATCACTTTGGTACCATCGAGAAAAGTTCATCAGAACAATTACCATGAAATTATTTATAGAAAAGACCCTGCGTTACGTCGGTGGGCAAGGGACTGAAGCCGAGATTCCAGGCCAGGACCAATAAAATTGCAAATTCTTTAGATTTTATCGAAAATCTCTAAATCTATCTATCTATCTATCTATCTATCTATCTATCTATCTATCTATTACAAACATATATTAATTTGACTTAAAAAATAGTGTTTGTTTAATGTTTACACAAAGGAAAGCCAGCTGATATTTTTCGTTATTTTAGATTCTTTCCTTTGTAGTAATAGCATTTCTACTTTAAGAGGACAGAGCCCGTATAAACGAATTATTTTTTATCGCGCATGGTTCTAATTCCTTAATCAAGCAATGCGGTTGGCGGTGGAAAGGGTTTTAAGACAGATTTCACTCAAATCAGAACTGGCTTTTGCATCTCCTATTCTCAAGTGGTTACTGATGTTGATCTGACAACACTAAGCCAGCATTATAGATTTCGGATAATTATAATACCTAAGAACTGTAAAGCAATTTCCTATGTTTCGGGCTCAAGTGGTTTTCGCTGTTGCCAAAAGGTTACACTCTGCACTTTGCACACTTTGTACTCAAAATCTGACAGCTTATTCAATTTTGAAAACTGACCACAAGAAAGCAATAAAGCAGGAAGTGACCTCGCGTGGCTGGGGTTAATATAAGAATAAGAAGTAATGACATAAATATATTAACTGCAAAAACGTTCTTGATAAACTAAGGAAAAGGCATAAATATTAATGCAAAAGATTACAGTGCCATTGTTTTTCATAATTTTAGGGATATCTTAGAAGCGTCTTATTCAGAAGTTAGGTTCTATTGGTCGATTTTTACGACATGTCAACACTTATTGGATTATTTAATTTAAATATTGTATGAAACATTCAGAGTGTTCGAATTAACTAATTATACAAATCTCGCTAACCATCATACTATGCTAAAGCGCCGTCAGAAGCTAGGAGAATGGGTCTCATATAAAATAAACACCCGTCAATATTTAAACATTTGATTTTCTCTTCTTTTCTGACATAGAAAAACGTCGTTTTAGGGACGGGTTAATCACTACTGATAAAGAAAGGATTTTCATGAGAGTCACAAACAAAGAATCGTAGTTAGGTGTAATTTAAAGGTAATCAAATAGCGGTGGAAAAATAATTTGATTCTCTGCGTTTCATGGATTTTAAAGGGAATCCTTTCTTTCTTTCGAATTGTTAGATAGCTTTTTACTACGTAACACCACGTTGAGCGACTGGTTTCTTTTCTTTTAATGATGCAGTGTAAAAGAAAAAATTATTTTCGCACCATGAATTAAAACGACAGGTTTAAAGATACAACTCCCATTCTTAAGTTGCAAAGTCAATAATGAAACTGGAAGCGGAAATTCTCCTGCATAGATCCTAAACCTCTCACATTCACACTATTCTTTTGTTCCATACATCACTCCTTGTCTGGTCAGTGGTTATAGAAACTTGGACATATTGAAATCCCCCAAGCGGTTCTTCGAATGAACACCGAAATGGATCTTTTTATGATGAAATACACAATTTAGCTAAAAGGTTGTATAATAGTGTTAACTTAGAATAATAAATTTGATTTTAAATAATAAACTGAGAGTGGGGTAAAAAAGTTCATTAGGCTTTAAAAGCTGACATTTAAAAGTTTATATAAATATATACACAAATATATAAAATAAAGAGCAAGATAAAAATAATAAATTAACGTAAAGTGGTGCATCGAAAAATAAAATAAAAAAGGGCTAAACAGGTATCACTTTTCGCTCTTCAGAGTTCAGTCGAGGACAAAAATATAAATATGTGCATAACGACTAAAGAATATTAGAAAAATACTACCAGAGTATCAGCAGTATGCATTACCAGTAGCCATTCCTGTTTACAAAGTGAAGAGGTGCTTAGATTTAATATAAATAGTCTCAAGTACGATCAGATGGTAACTTTTTCTATCGGAAAGAACCACTACTAAAAGACGAGGTACAAGTCGAATTATTTATTAACTGTTCTGCAATCGCAGAACCGGATGTATTAACAAAGGTATGAAAATGTTTAATGAATTACAGAGATGACGCCTATTTTTTTTAATCAATTCACCCCAGCAAGGCGATAATGCCACTAAGATGCAAGGAGATAATGGGAGTGAAAGAGAATGAAAGATTTTAGGAGGAAACTGAAACCCAAACAGGGAACAAGCGATAGTTAACAAACTCGTTTTGCAGGCCAACTCATTAGTGTAATAATTTCAAATCTCGCTGGTACTGTCACTGTTGTGCCAAATTATAAAGGGAACACCTAACGTCGTGTGATAGGTTAACGAGAATTCTAATTTATGAAAACGAATCGACTGCAATCATATATGATTCTGACTATAAAACAGAGGAAATTGGCAACTGTTATGAAATTTAATTTATAAAAAGAACAGAGGAAATAAAAATTCTTTGAAAAATCGAACCAATTCAAATTGCTATTCTCTTGCTCTGAGGATCTCGAGAAAAGAATTGACGCATAGATGAGACATGATGAAATTTGGCTTTCTCAAGAGAAATAAGTAAATAAAGAGGATATTAAATACTGACCGTTTATGTGTCCCCGGGTATCACGGGTTGAAATAATAAAATAAATGTGATAATATGATAATAAAACGGGTTCCAATAAGTAACCTTTTATATTCATTGTAATTGTGGTGTATAGTGGTACAGTCTCACCACGCTGTACTATAGTTTTTGTTGAAAGTAGTCTTCTACGAGTTAGAGTTGCGATCCCTAAGACCAAACCGAATTCATAGTTGTCCTCCTCCGAGATAGCCTGCTTTGCTCTGCTATTAACCTTTAGCTAGGTTGTGGGGTGAAGAGAAGAGATGAATTCCTACCATTCCCAAGGCTATTTATGCGAATGAAAACGTAACGGCTGGTGGTTGCATATATGATGGCAAAGTAAATACTAAAAGCATATATTCAGTGGGCATTAATTTATTGCAAAATTGCACTAAAAATCATTTCAATATAAACTACGTATGATATAAGGAGGATTTATATTTTATTATGGAAATGTATTGCAAATTAATTTAATATTAATTCACTATCATAATTATTACTAGGAAACCCATGTCCAGGTGTGGTCGTATGGTTGACGGGCAGCCGAGCATCTAACCTATTCTCTTCTCATATCTAAGTTGAAAGCTGGATAGGTATTCGTTCGTGTATAGCGTATCTTGGGAAAGTAGACCTGGTGGAGCCTATCCCTCTCCAGGTCAAACCACAGTCGATGTCTTCCAACTTGAAGGCTCGTCTTGGTCAGGGAAACATGATAGTTGATTCCAGTGGAGGAGACCTCCGCCCTAGCCGTTGACTTCATTATAGGAAGTCCTCCGCCCAGCGATGCCGTACTATTCCCACACTGGCTGTATACATAACTATGGGACTCAGTTTAACCCATTGTGATAGATGGATGATATTCCTAGAAGAAGGTTCCTCCACCCTTTAACTTGGGTTGGTTTTAATTCTGCTGGGTGTCTAGCCACTATCCTTAACAGGAAAGCCTGATGCAGGAAACCGGTTTAGTCACTGATGTAGCACGTAGTACTGGGTTACAAATAGCACTCATAGCAGTTGACACAAAAATATTTACCTAACATAAAGAATTAATTATAGGATTTATTAAATGAATATAAACTTTCATTTACTCTGATGTATGCATCTATTAATAGCAAATTTTAGTGACAAGAGAAAAATGATCATGTTTATCATTTAGCACTAAAAATATTTAAATAGTCTTCTCACAATTAATGTTTAGTCTTTTTTCTTGCCCTTCTTAACTATTTTTAATTGTTCTTTCTGTTTCGTTCTGAATCTACCATGAATACAGTGTCCGCTCCATGGTGTATGTTGTATATTGTTCAGGTATTCCGATTCTGTTCGCGCCTCTAATTTTCTTATAATTTTCTCGCTCTAAATTAATTGTAAGAATACAGAATATAAAATGGTGAGGAAAAGCCCAGTAACTCAGTAACACATCAGGGACGATAAACATTTAAATAACTGTGCAAATTCAATTTTCGAATAAATGGTTATCATCAGAAATTGTGACACAGAAATTCTCGTCGTAGGCGAAACACGTTACCGAGTATTGGGATGCTCATCGACATTTCCTTCTATGTGAAATGAATCCTTTGTTTGATCTGAATTGACGTCCGTAGCCACCGCATACAAGGGTTCAGGGTGGAAAGCTATGGGTTTTATTTGGGCTCTCTTCACCTCTACTATTTGTCTTCGAAAGATGTTTTTTACGTGGGCTGCTCAACTGGTTCTTTCTGCAGCTTCCGTCTCCCAATTGACATCATCTATTTTTGTCCTCATCAAGGTGTTTTTCAGCTGATGCTTGACTCGACTAATTAGAAGGAAACTAAGGCGACAGTGATCTAAGTCGGTTATTTTTTCGCCAAATTGGATGCCTAGCTTATGATCATTTCAAGAAAAACTACTAAATGAAAATCATTTCCAGAAATACCATAACGTTGGGCATTGAAATCCAGTGGAAAAGGGTCGATTAAAAAGGAATGGTTGGAATTTATCTGCACTGGAAAGCAACAATGGAATATTTGTTTTAGCTACCTACCAATATATATATATATATATATATATATGACACAATGAACCAAATTTCCTTGCAGTAGATGCAAGTATTGATTCAATGTAGTCATTCCACTTCAAGTCAGTTGAAAATGTGGGGCCAAGAATGCGCAGTGTGTTGCTCTCCAGGAGTCTAACATCATCCATGCTGATGGTGGGCAGGGAAGGTTCTCTATGGTGATTAAATGAGAGCAGTTTTGTTTTGGAGACATTAAAATTTACAAGCCATTTCTTGCCCCAGTTAACCACTGAATGGGGTCCTTTTCAAGAACAGCGGCCAGGTTAACTTTGTCAACTCTGACGGATTTGCTCTTAAGACAGGAGTAGATGGTAGTTCCTACTTGGGGACTGATGACATCGGGAAGATCATTGATTAAGATAAGAAACAGCGTAGCCTTGGGGGACATCCGCGTTTGTGTGAAAGGATCTAGAAGCTAACCTGCTCAAAACGACTTTCATTTCACGATTTGATAGGAACAATTCGATTAAATCAAACAATCGTCCTGTAATATCGTAGCCCTGAAGCTTACGTAGAAGACCAGGATATCAAACCCTGTCAAACGTTTTCGAGATATCTAGAGCCACGTCTCGAGCTTCACCGTTATTATCAAGAGCTTGATATACATATTAGCACATCAGCTGTAGATCTGGCAAAACTGAAGTCATATTGTTTCTCAGAGAGCAGATCGTGTGTGGTAAGTTGCTTAACCAATTCAGCATTGATTAAAACCTCGAATACTTTGCCGAAATGCGTTAGGAGACTAATAGGACGATATAAAAACAGGAACTACAGATGAGGACTTCCACCACGCTGTAAAGCAGGAAGCAACAAGGTAATATTTGTAGAGTTTGGAGAGAACTGGAGCACATTTCTCTAGGAAGACGGCTGGGACCCCGTCACCTCCGCTTACCTTATGGGAATCTAATTTAGAAATACTGTCCTAGACCTGTGACGGGGTTATGTACATATTCGGTAGATCCTCTGTTCTAGGAGGGATATCAGGTGTGGATACTCCAATTAAGTCGTGTGTTGAGTTGGAAGAGAATTTCCGATCTAAGTATTCAATCTCATTTGCTGTAGATGTCAGGACTTCGAATTGATTGAATAGAGGAGGGATTAAGGATTTGCTGTTGTTCAGCAAACTTTTACAGTCGGCAGTAATCTCTAGAATCGAACTTGCGAGATGCTATACGTTGTATCATTTTGTCAGTAAACAATAACTTCGCTTATTTGTGGACACGCTTGCACTCGTTACGAACAGAAACAAAAAAGACCTCTGTTGCAATCAGATGTGTCACTATGATGCAACCGGAAGATGTGATTCTCATTGGCTATAATGGCCACGCATGCAGGTGAGAACCAAAGAGATAAATGCGGTTTAACTTGGTATTTCCTTGCTGGAATAAAGCATCAAAGCTGCATGATCAGAGTTTCCAAGAGGGCAGAGCTGCAAAGTATGACATGAGTCCAGGATAGAGGTAAAAAAGAGATCAAGAAGAGAAGTGTGTCCATCACGGTTACTGGGGAAATGCGTGGGGAAGTCCATCAGGTGCCTGAAAGATTGAGCCATTGAGAAGTTAAAGGTCTGGATACCATTGAGATCTTAATATATATATATATTATATATAAGCAATAAAAATGTTCATTTCAACTGTACCAACGGCAGGCGAAAGTTAACTGGCGGGCGATTTGAATGAATATGAGATCAAGAAAGGAATGGCGATGCCAACATTAGAAACAGAGGGAGGGTTTATTAACTGAGGCAGAATTGTGTTGAGAATTGCCAAATTCAAACAAAAGAAAAGTTCAAATGACTTATCAGATGTGAAGTTTGTTAGACTTATGAGAGAGAGAGAAATAGAGAGAGATAAAGAGAGAGAGAGAGAGAGAAAAAGAGAGAGAAAGAAAGAGAGATATATATTTAAATTATCTATTCATCTGTCGAATCATCAGTTGACTCTTTCAATGCAAAGGTGAGAGAAGGTCTGGAAGACATGTCCTCTCTCACCCACTTCTTCTTCTTCGTGCCGTCTCCTTTCAGAAGGTGGACGATCATGGCTCTCCACAATTTCCTATCTCTTGTGGCCTTTAGCAGCGCCAAGTCTCCCACTCACACCCTACATTTCTATTGCTTCCAATCACAGCCATACCAGATGATTGATATCACGCTACCAGCTTAGAATATTTTAAAATCATTCTTTGTCCAAAGTCAGTTGTATATATATATATATATATATATATATATATATATATATATATATATATATCTTCGCATCCACTCGAACGGACTGTAGCACAAGGCTAGGTTTAAAGTGAGTATCCAACGCATACATGCTAAGGACAGAAACCGCCCAAACCTTCTCGGTATCTCTCTCTCTCTCTCTCTTATGGACACCTCAGGCGCTACGGTTTAACCATGTGCCCTCGCGAAAGAGAAATATTGCCTAGAGGAATGCTCCCCTGGGAAGTCGATAATAAGTTGAGAGTCGAATTATAGATAGTTACTTAAATTACCATCATCTGACACAGAGCCATAACAGTCGAGTAGGTAGCAAGGATCGAAATCAGAATATTAATTTCAAACCGTCAGTCAACGGCAGCTTCCTGTCTGGCTTTGGTTATAAGACAATTAGTTTAGGTGGCGAGAAGAGAGCCATTCTCTTTTGGCGCATATCCATGAAAGACGTTTACAAAATGGGTATCAAATGGTCTGGTTTAGTGATATGTTTGGAACATTGGCTGCTGTTTCCATCTAGTCGTTCAGTTAATTATACGGTTCATTTATCTATTACGTCTCTTGTTACTACTAATCACAAATGATCGTTTGCTGCTAGTACTAACAAGCCTGATTGATTTTGAAATTTTACTTAGTTTAGTTTAATATGTCTACTGGCGAAGCAGCTCAAACGGATTAACCAAAGCGAGCCTAGTCCATGGGAATTTGATTGATTTTTTATAACTTATCAACCCTTGTGGATTATTTAAAACCGAAACATATTTCGTGTTGTAGGAGGTCGTTTACCCGGTGTTCTCAAGCGGCCTTCCTAACTACAAACCGGGATAGACACTGCATAAATTTTGTGATAAAACGAGCAGGTGGGTAGGCCAAATAAATAGCCACTTGGATCGTCAATCTATAAAAATAACGTCTAAACAGAATATATATATATATATCTCAATGATTATATTTTAGTTCTTGCAATTTTGTTACCCTGACGACAACATCGCAACCTGTAAAACACCAGACCATATATATATATATATATATATATATATATATATATATATATATATATATATATATATATATATATATTTAATGCGATGGATAAATTGTCGTCTAATTCATGCAAAAACGAAAATAACACTGACATCTCATATTAACATATATTTACCAAAATTGTACAAAAATATCTTGAAATATGAAAGAGTAAATTTATTCAATAAAATCGCCATTGGCTTCAACCTCAGCCACCAGACGACTGTTCTGGATGATCTCCTTGTTTAAGTTGATGAATGCTACCATAATCCTTATCTTTAGTTTATCTTTGGTGTTACGAAGAGTTTTGTTGGTCTCTTGCTCAACTGTGGCCAACACATAATAAGCAAGAGGTTGCAATTGCAGTCTGGGGAGTTAGGTAGCTAGATGTAAGGGATGATGTTGCTGCAGAAACTGTCTGACAGCCAGCTCTAGGTTCTCCTGTTTGTGTGGCATGGTGCAGAGTCCTGTTGCCAGACATAAGGTGTTCCAGGGCAGCACTACCTCCTCAAGGCACTTGATGTAGGCCTCTGTGTTCAGTATGACGCCCTCACCAACAAATACGAAAGTTCTTTATTTATCAGAACGATCAGAGTGAGTTTTCCGAGCTGCCGTATCATTAGATTCGTCCAACTCTTTCTGAATCCTCTGCACTGTCCTCAAAATTACACCCAAACGCTCTGAAATGTTCGCATTGGAGCTTCCAGTGCGAATGCAAAGCAGTAAAGCATGCCGTTTCCAAATTTCTGGTGGTGTGACTTGCATCATCGTGCTCTTTTTCTCACAGACGGCGCCCATCAAAATCAAAAACAAACAACGCACATGCGCGAAATTAAAAATATAAAATGGCGATAATTTAACCATAATTTACCTTATATATATATATATATATATATATATATATATATATATATATATATATATATTAATTGGTATCACCCCAAACAAGGCAGTAAAGCCACTAAGACGCAAAGGGTTACAGGGTGTAAAAGAATCAGCATCAGAAACATTAATTTGCAGGGAGAAAAAAAATGAGTAATCTGGAGAACAGTAGATAGCGATTGATATTGCATTTAAATTTTTGCAGATTAAAGCTGGCTGGAAAGCTCGAGCCGGATGAGAGTTCCACAAGCGAGAAGTGCGGGAAAATGAACTGTTAGCATAGAACTTACAGTTACATCTATCTAGCTTAATTGTAAAGATCTCGACGTCAGTCTAGTACTGCGCTTAAATTCATACGTACTTATAAGTCATAATAAGTTATTACTAAGTATAAGTTCCGATGGGACGGTAAACCATAGTTCACACTTGTCGCGTCAACTTTTCAGCATTGATAAACGACAGTAGGTACGCACATTCTAAGTTAAGAGTTAAGAGCCTCACTTGCTAGGCGGTGTTGATAATACTTTTACACGGAGTGGTTAGGGAGTGAAGCTTCGTACGATTGATGGTCTACCTTTCCCATTTCTTTTTTTGTGGCCACTACCAAGGAATTTACGTCAGTCAACAAAGATAATAAGCCATCCGCAAACGAATGCTAATTTTCATATATATATATATATATATATATATATATATATATATATATATATATATATATTGTCGGCCACAGACGGACTGTTTCACTGTATCACAGCTCCTCAGTGTGGCTAGAGGTCCGATTGCTTCAAGCCGAGATCGAAAACCGACGGATTTGAAGCCAGATAATGCCATTAGGAGAAGACTTTGGTGGATAAAAGTGAACTTACGCTAACATTAAGCAATATCAAACTTACATACCAATCTAGTACTACGTTTAAATTCATGAAGTTGAGGTACTAAGTTCACCATGATATTTTTCATGAAAATATATATAGGAAAAGCAACAAACAAAAAAAAAAAACAAATAAAAAATTTAACACAGGCATTTAAACATTTGCAACACCATATATATATATATATATATATATATATATATATATATATATATATATATATATATGCAGGTAAGCATAAAAATAGGAAGGAACACGTTAGGTAAATAATCCGGTGCTCCTTAGAATTTTTGCTTTTATTTTCAAAAAGACAGTGCTCCATACAGAAGTAGAGCTTATATTATAATATTTTTTGTTTTAAAAATATGATTCCTTCGCTACATAAGAGTTCTCATGTTTCAAAAGCTAGAGCCGAAACCCCTAATAAAATTTTTGAAATTATGTTGAGTTAAGGTATCTGGTCACGCTTCCTCGTCAAGCGAGAATTTGGGAATAAGCTATCTTTTGGTTAGCGCGTGTTTATAAGTGCGGTCTCATTGGAACATTAGTTGCTATGGAAACGGCTAGTGTCGGCCATTTTGGTTAGGTGGTCAAAGAGCTAAGAATTAATTTTTATCTACAGACCAGTCCCCTTCGAAAAATGTATGTCAAGTTAAAATGGGGGGTCTATTTCAAGAGTGATAGTAGGTTAAGCTGGTCAAACGGCAATTTTTTATGGCATTGCCGCGGGTCGTTGAGTGACGAGAAGGTTGTGTTTCATTATTGTCTGTTTAATCTGTTTATTTATTTGTTTATTCAAATGGCTTTTTTTCTACTTCAACAAAGGGTTTTTCTCATTAATTATTGGGCTGAGCTTTTAAGGCTTTTAAACTATAGACTTTATTTGTTTATATCTATTTATTAATTAGTTAATGCGAAAATTTGTGGACGTCGGTAGAAAACCGTCTGTGGTTTAATAACTTTTCACTATTTAGAAACTTAATGATGTGCAGTTTTTCATGTAGGCATAAAGGGCATGGGTCGTCCCAGGTTTTACAAGTTCTTGTTCTATTTATTATTTTCCATTTTACTTTCGGTGTTTTGTTCGTTTCTTTTAAATGCCAGTAGTATTGGGATAGAGATGTCTGATTTCTATTTTGGATGTTGTTGAAGGAGCTTTTGTGTTGTCTCCATCTTATTTTAAATTTATTCTTTGTTGACCCAATTTATTCTTTGTATATCCTGTCATTGTTAGGACTCTCCATGGATGAGATGGTGCATTGGTATACCACGGATTTAGTGAGGCATCTGTTTTCTAACGGGCAGTCATTAGGGTTTCTACAATCACATGATTTTTCATTATTTTTGTTTAATTGCAGTTTAGGAGTTTTATTGGCACTGTTTTGGCATGCGTGTTTTTCTAGGATTTTACTATTATGCTTTGTTATGATTCTTTCTATGTTTTCAGTGCAGCTGTAACTTAACTTTAGGGTGTTTTTATTAAAGATTTCGCCCAGTTTGCTATTTGTGGGGAAGTGTTTACCAATTAAAGCTAGGAACTTATGGCCAAGTTTAGTGCTGACCATTTGGTTGAACGGAGGTGTATACCATATGACCTTTCTTTTCCTATACTGCTTACTATTAGTACTATTGTTTGTATAGCTTATGTCAGCGTTTTTGTATCCGCTATTTTTCAGGGCAGTGTTATAAAACTTACTATGTGCTTGGAATATTTCCTTATTTGCGGAGTTCATGCTTATTCTTTTCTCTACTGATGTGGGTATATGCTTAATTATAGATGGTTTGACTTAGGGTGTACATACAAGGGGTCAATATTAGGTTTTCTGTAGGGTGCGTAATTTTTGTTTATTAAGTCTAGAGTTACGTCGAGGAAATTTACTCTTTTTAATTTAGTGTTTACTATAGTTTTTAGATCTAATTTTCCGAATTCACTATAAATTATCTTTCTAATCTTATCTGTTTTAAAATTTGTGGAGCTCCTCACTACCATGAGCCCGTCGTCTCGGTATAGCCCGATGTCCTTAATGTCTAATTCTCTGTGCGCGGTTAAGTTGTACAGTATAAATAGACCGACAAGGTCCGAAGATTCTGCAGAGTCCAGAGATCCCATGGTGATGTCAAAATTGTCAGCAGTGTTTTTGATCCACTGCTCCCCATTATGGATGAGGACAGATTTCTTGGCACTGAGGATTATGTTTGTTTCTTCCTTAGTAAAGTCTGAATATACTGTAGCAAACTCCAGGGCAGTAGTGAAGAGGTCTTTCGATATAGACTGGGCACATGGCCTAGTGGTTAGAACGTTTGAATTCTGACCATGAGACCCGTGTTCGATATTATCAGAATGGATGTGTCGATCCCAGCATGCGGAACCTTTGGAAAGTGTCTGAAAACCATACCACGGGTTGACTCAAGCCTTGTGAATGAAACTGGATAGACGGAACCCTTGGGGGCCGTCGATACCAGTGCTACCACGAAGCCACAATTCATCGTGGCCGAGGGCTTGAGCGTGCTGGCCTTCTTCAAATTGTTGATCACGCTAGATAACACGATCTTTCCAAGAAACTGTAACTAAGGTCTTCTCAGCATAGTTGCAGTATAAACCACAGGTGGGCTCTATAGGTGTTGAATAAACACAAATGCGCCTGAACAAGCTTCTGCAGTAGGGATTGGCTAGCCGCCCTAGTAGACGGGTATCCCCTGAACACGAGTGGCCAGCTATACATGTTTCATTAAAGACGACAGACAAGGTACTACTATTAAGCTTTTTATTTAATTTTTCTTGTTTTCGAACCAGTCTTTTCTTTTCTGGATACAGAGTGTGTAGAAATTGTACAAATGTTCTGTAATTCCGAGACTATACTTACAGCCATTTTTAAGGATGATTTTATTTTTGCTTTTTAACTGGGTGTATGGATTGTGTGTATGTTTCTAGAGTTATAGAGATGTTTTATTTTCCGAACACAGCCAGCACACTGTGGGCGTGTTCGTAGTTAATTATTTTTCTTTTTTATTATTAAGGCTTTCATTATTTTTAATCTTTTTTTACATGTAGATGAGGCTTGTATTTTATACTACTATGTTTCAGATGGAGTCTGTTAAGTTTGTATGTGTTTTTAAATGCACAATTATCAGATTACACAACATGGCAGCAAACAAGGAAAATAATACCACTACATCCAGAAAAAAAACTCGGCAACTAAAAACAGCTAAAAATGGCATCCACACATTGAAATAATGGAATCCACAAAAATAAGACACTAAAAAACACCTTGACCGAACCTGAATATAAGGAAGCCCTTTACCACTTCAACCTTAGCATTAATGAACACCAACTTACACACAGACAAATAATCACAAAAAAAGCTATGTAAATTATACCAAGGAAACATTCTACTACCTTACAGCAACGATAAATATATAGATGTATCTAGTCATAAATTAACAGATGACCAAAAACAATTCCTAAATCTAGGGCCAAATTGCCATCTCCAACCTAAATTTGACCGTTTTACAAAGAAGACCGAAATTGAAATTCTATACCAATCATTATCCCAACTCAAGGCGCGTGGAGTCAAAGCAGTTCGAGCAGACCTGAGAGACCTCCTTAAAGCTGAAGGCTTGAGAAACCAGTCCCCTCGCAACAACTACAATAATGTCTTAACAACTAAACTAAAAAGCGCCGCAAAAGAACTAAAAAAAAACAATCCTAACATTGTCATCAGACAAGCTGACAAAGCTAATACATATGTAATTTTGGATAAAGCTGGTTACCATAAAAATTCCGAAACATCATCGATAACCGAACTAAATCCACTAAATTAAACAAAAACCCACTGAGACCCTAAAAAGAACCGCCAACTGACTCGGCTCCCTTAAAATAAAAGAACTGTTTGTTTTTTGTTTTAAATTTTGGAATCTTGATTTTTCCCCTCCTTTTTAACTCTCAAATGAACTGACGAATTGTTTTCTGATTTCCCAAGTAAATCATTTTCATTAGAAGTTATCCAACATCACCTGATGAGGAACAATTTTTAGTTCTGAAACAGAAATTTTTGTGTAATGACGTAAAATGTTTTTTAATAAAATGCTATAATACACACGCACACACACACACACACACACACACACACACACACACACACACACACACACACACACACACATATATATATATATATATATATATATATACATATATATATATATATATATATATACATATATACGTGTGTCTATGTGTATCTGTGTCTGTGTGTGTATTTGGGCAGCAATCCCTCTTTCATACAAGTTTGGAAAACATTCCTATACATAAAGAAAATCCATACATTCAGTTAAAAGTAAAAATAAAATCTTCCTCGACAATGGATAAAAGTATACCCGAAAGCACTCGGACATACAGAACATTCGGATATCTACATAATTTACGTCAAGAAAAGAAGAACGCAAGAAAAAAAACTTAACTGCATCAACTTTGGTGTAGTTTTTAATAATATAATAATGCCCATAACGTGAGAAACGTAAATGGAGGAATAATTCTTTCTTCTAAGCGCTCCTGTTACAGAAATTTCAAGTGGATGAAAAATTGCATATAAACCATAATACACCTATAGCAACAGCAAAGAACCTAAAAAGGAAAGCAAATGCAATTTACTAAAAGCAGAAACGATGACGAGATAAGTTTCTTCATGGTCAATACTCTGCCAGGACCAAACAAGCTGATGTAGACAAACTCCGTACCTATCAGTGTTTACGTAGTGCAGCGTTAAAAGCTGAAAACGAAGGGTTTATTCTTGCTGCACAAGACCAATGCTTGCTAACTAGAAATTGCCAAGCACATATAGTGAGAAATTATGTTACCCCGAAATGCAGATTCTATGATAAATATCCAGAAACAATTGCACGGTGTTAGCACCCACTGAATATAAAATTCGGCTTGATAGAGTGGACCAATATCTATACTGGAAACTACACCACATTTACGAGAAGAAAACTGCAAGAAACTGGTATGAACATCACCCAAACCCGGTTACAGAGATAGGACCTGTAACAATTTTATGTGACTTTACACGCAGCCAGAAGAATCAAAGCTAATCTCCCAGACATCGTGATCAAAGACCACAAAACAGAATGTATTTTCTTATTGACAATGGCAGTCCTTCAAAAAGCTATCAAAATACAATAATCTTAAAGTGGAAATCTCAAAAATGTGTCATATGAAGATATCAATAATTCCAATTATTGTTGGAGCACTCGGATAAATTGGAAAAGATTCCGATAGACTCATATAAGAGATTCCTGGTAATCCATGGTTTAAAGAAATACAAAAAATTGTACTAACAAGTACAGCTCACACATTACTAAGAGCTTTAGCTATGAAAAAATTTTTTAAGTGATTTCTGATCTTAGGTCTCTATTTGGGACCCGGAAGGAAATGTGTATGCAACAGAAATCAAAGGAAATAATAATAATAATAATAATAATAATAATAATAATAATAATAATAATAATAAGTCTACATTAAATAATTACTTTGATTACAGAACCACAACATTCCCTCGTAGGTTAAGATGCCATTTATCAAAACTTAGCGCAATTCGTACGCACATCAATCAACACGGTAAAAAAAATCAAACTATAACAATTTATATGAGAAAAATCTTAATAAATAACACCAAAATACTCTTTTAAGTACTAATTGTAAAGAAAGACTTTAAATACCTGAAACTTTTAATATTCAGAAGACACAATTCACATTATACAATTTTATTCACCATAGAAATTTAAATGTACACTCACTGGCAACTTAATTAAGTACATGTGATCAAATAACTTTTATACACATTGATAATCAGCCAATGACGTAATAGCAATTTATAGGCATTTAATCATGATCATGGCAGAACTCTGAATTTCATTTCATGCATTATTATGGGAAAGTCTATTATCTCTCTCTCTCTCTCTCTCCCTATATATATATATACATATATATGTATATATACATATATATATACATATATATATATATATATATATATATATATATATATATATATATATATATATGTATATATACATATATATATATATATATATCACATTTTATTATCTATCTGATTTTTTATCTATTTATTTATCTGTGCGATCTTCAGACTGTCTGAGAATCACATTGAGGCGTGAAACTGGCAGTCACTTTGCAATATTGAATTCTATGATCACACACACACACACGCATATATATATATATATATATATATATATATATATATATATATATATATATATATATATATATATATATATATATATATATATACGGAAATGATGAGAAAAAGAGGAAAAGGTTAATAAACGGCGCGTTTGGTCGACGTCTGTTGATTTCCGTTTCTTCATGTATGGATGTTTCACCGATGTACACCATTGAGCATTTTGAGGAAACTATTCTGTAGATTTCTGCCTTTGACCTGTTGTTGTTGATATCTTGTTTGTTGTTATATAATCTTTGAATTTATGGAGAATTTATAATCCCTGTAAAACTAAGAATTAATTCTGTCCAAAAGAAATAGTTTGTTTTTTTATGGTTGGGAATTTTTAGCCAAGAAAGCGATTGAATGTAAAAAAAAACAAAAAAACAAAAAAAGAAGGCCTTTCTGGCGTCAAATCTGTTAAGAAGTTTCGAATTTCATAGACCTAGACCAGGAAAGCTGTTCAAAAACCTAAAATTGTCGAATTTGAAGATTCCTACTTTGCGTGCGAGATTTGTCGCATGGTATAACTCTCTAAAACAAGACGCAAATTACTCAGTAAATTTATTTGTGATTTATTTATTGCCACAATGCCTGCAAGTCTACAAGGAGTCTTAAACAGCATATGAGTGTGGATAATCACAATAATCAGGTCCAAAACGCGTTCATTAGGAACCGTAAGCACATGTGTGCCAGTCGTTAGTCTGTTTGAAAAGCCAACTTATGCTCAACCCTTGAACTCAACTGCAAGGAATACATAATAATCAAATAAAGGCCGTAGTCGATTAAACATAAATGCGGTTCATCTTCGTTCATCCAGTGAACAGACTTCATCATGTTATAATATTACAAATGCACCTATATGTGCACATATTTCTTTTATCGTTTCACCCCCACCCCCACAGGCAAGGAAATAAAGTCACTAAGACACAAGGGTGTTACTGAGGATGAGAGGAAAATGAAGAAACGTGTGAAGGAAAATGAGAAAAAATTATTGACAAGAAAGAACTGGATTCACAGAGACAAATGTCGATTGACGTTGAATTGAAATCGAAAATGATGTTGAAATTAAATTTTTGTAGATTTTCGTTGACATTAAATCAAGAAGCTGGCAGAGAGTTCCATAGGGGAAAAATGCGAACGGAGAAGCTATTAGGTATCAAAGCTCATCAGAACTAATTCCATGAAAATATTTGTAAAAAAAGCAGAGGAAAGTTACGTGACGGTAGTGGGAATATGATTGAAGCCGCGATATATTCATTTATTTACCATTTATTTGTGTATGTATGTATTTAGATGACTGTGTCTTGTGTATCTGTGTATGTACATATGGGTTGTATGCGTGTATCTGTGTGTTGTGGGTGCACGTGAATGTGCATGAATGGGCGTGTTTTGGGTATATGGATGGGTTTGTAGCGGGTGTGCGCATGTGCCTGATGTAGACACATGCAAAAATCAGTATTATATTCTTTCATTTTAGGCGTGAAAATTTATGCAAATTGAAATATTTCTTTTAGAAAAACGCATATAACATTTGGTATTGAATCACATCTTCTGATGTTACTACGATGAAATCCGACGCCAACTTGATCATTTTTCACATTGGTCGATTGTAACCTAATGCAAGTAAGATTATCTTGTTGTGTACGAGTTAAAAACGGCTTTGTTTTCTTGATAAGTTTATTTTACTAGATGAGTTTTAATTTAAAAGAAAATTAATTTAAGTTTAATGCAAGAAAACTACAAGTTCGAAATGAGTAGGTAATTACTTAGCATTTCTGATACGAGACCTAATTTCGTGAGAAAGCCTATCACAAGAATGACTTGTTAAGTATTATTATTTGACAAGCGTTTTCTTTAGAGGAAGTTTAGTTTCACACGGGGAATGTCAAAGTAAAAGAAATTAATACAGAAAGATAATGTTGCTTCAATCTTCCAACTGGCGCGGAGCTTCTCGTATTGGAAAATCAGAACTGGAATTTTATCTTTTGCCTGAGCTCGAACACCGACTAGCGGGAAATACAGAAATATTTGAATTCCAAATGAGCCTTTATATGCGTATTTACCAAGTTTATGTGAGTATGGCATAAGGCCATAACATGAAGCATCTAGTTAGTACACGTTTCGTGAGCTGTGAGGCTAGCATAATAGCAATTGTTCTAAGACACTAATTGCTGATGTTTTTATCACCCATATATATGGGTTTTATATATATATATATATATTATAATTATTTTAAAAAAAATATTATTCCTTCGCTACATAAGAGTTCTCGTGTTTCAAAAACAAGAGCCAAAATCTTCAATATAATTGTTAAAATTAAATTGAATTAAAGTATCAAGCTCTGTTTCATCCAACCAGGTCAGAAGCTTCGCAGAATCCAAAGAACCCATTGAAATGTCAAAATTATCGTTGCAAGACTTTTTGGTCCATTGTTCATCCTTGTAGATCAGAACAGAATTTCGGCATTTCATGATAATATTCACTTCACTCTCAGAAATATTGGAATATTCCCGAGCGAAATCCAAGGCCAAAGAAAAAATTGAAACAAAAAATCGGACGAAAAATAGCTATAACTGTTATATAACGATAAAAAAATGAATAAAAAATAATATACTGCGTTACTTAAAAATCGAAAACCAAAAAGAGAAAATATACAGTGTAATAAATAAATAACGACAGGTATAATAAATTTATCTAAATACATCCAAATATATAAATAAACTAGCCGTTTAGAAAAAACAAAGAAAGATAATCAATCCAAATAAATAAATTAAAAACTGTTCCCGCTAAAATAATAGTCAGAACAATGCACAAAAATCAACCCCAAAATTCAACAAATAGCTTTATCTTCCCAAACAAAAACAAAACTGTTAAATAAGCTATATAAACAAATTTTTATTTCGTTAATAAAAGCACCGATAAAAATAAAAATAATATATAAGATAAAAATAAAAATAAAAATAAATAAAAACAAGCAAAATACTTTGACCCAAATAAATAAATAAACGAATTTCCGGTAAAATAGCCGCCATAATAGACTACCCACAATAATCTATATAAACACCTTTTTACTACGTTAATAAAAACACCGATCAAAAATAAATTAAAAATAAATAAATAAATAAAAATAAAATAAATATAAAGGATTAAAAACAAAAATAAAATGAAATAAAACAAGCAAAATAATTTGACACAAATAAATAAATAAACAAATAAACGACTTCCGGTAAAATATCTGCCAAAAATGACTACCCACAATGCACCACTGACTCGTATATATAAATAGCCGAGAAAAATAACAGCATTCGTGGCCCGATGATTGCATCTAGCATGAAACAGACTCTCGTCTCTAAGTGTTGACTTCTATTTTCACTTTTATATATATATATATATATATATATATATATATATATATATTTATATATATATATATATATATATATATATATATTGAAAATCAAAACAAAGTGACTATAAAATAGAATGTTCACAAAATAATGTTCATACGCAAAAGTCATATATATAAGTTATATATATATATATATATATATATATATATATATATATATATATATATATATATATATATATATATATATAAAGACAGGTTTTATTAAATAATTTAGACATGTTCTGTCTACTTATTCTCGATAGGATCCATTCATATTCGTGGATAAGCTTTTTGTGCGGTTATTAAAAGACGAGAGGAAAACTCCGTGTTGGCTCATATTGTATTTATTCCGAGTACTTTCGACATAGCATAATGTCATCATCAGGGTATTATTAATTATAAAGTAAGCATTTAGTAATCATGGTTGTGAAGGACAAAAATTGTTGTGGTCATCAGAAAATAACCATTTTTATATACGGAGTCAGGAACGCTGTGTCATGGCTTAGGTGACGGACACCGTTTAAAGGGAGGTAAGTAGGTATGCTGTGGAAAAATTCCGGACTTGAGTAGTTGCTAGATAATCGAAAAACTATTAATGACAAGCGCTAATATTTAACGACTTTTGTACAGATTTTAAAATGTTTGTGGAGTATTCGCAATTTTATTGAGGCTTGGTTTCAATTTTTTTATATAAATAGCTTCGAGAATTTTTAGTTTGTGTTTATTCTGTTCGTGAAAAAGTATGGATGTATTTTCAACGAGGATGGTTCTGAATTGCGAGTGTAGACAGGTATATTGTTGTAAATGTTTAGAAATATTAGACGTGTTAATCACGTGAAGACTTAGCCTACGTGAAAGCGTTGTTGTCGTGTGTCTAATATAGATACTTTTTATCGTCGGAAATGCAATCTCCCAGAAGACATTTAAATTTTTAAACGATGTTTTAGATATAGTGGATTTAATGTAGTATATAATAAGTTTTATTTTTTACTAGGGTCTGTGGTGGATGTATTAGTTTTTATTATTTTTTTAATGATATTTTCGTCTTGTTTATAATTTGCATGCATCTGGTTACGATAAAAAAGATTGATACGTTTGGGATTAGTTGGAGGGGTATCATGTTCTATATGTTTTGTATAGAGGTCTTTGATGGAACATCTTATTTGCTCGTCAACGATTTAGTTATTATTGATGAATGTTTGTTTTATATTTTTAAGTTCGCTGTAAAGGATCTGTTTTGTGGATGAATTAGTTTTTGCAAGGTTTATTAGTTTTTTTTATAATAGCTGTTTTATAATAATTTGGACATTCGCTTTTATAGTTAAGAGTGGACAGGATTTTATGCTGGTGCGTTTTAATATGGGGAGAGAGTGGAATTATTATTATTATTGGTGTTAACCAGTATATTGAGAAAGGGAATTCTGTTACTAATATTAAGTTCATATGTAAACTTAAGGACGGAGTTTTCTTTGAACTCTCCTGGGGGTTTACATATTTCTTTCTTATTTTTAACTAACAAAAAGATATCGTCTACGTATCTATTGTGAGACTGATACTTTCCTACATCATGGACTCCCCCAGTACTATATTATTATGTGAATGGTAGTATCATGGGAGTAGCACTAGTAATGCGCAGCCGCGTACTATACCAATATCGGACACCACTGGATAGTAAGCTCTGCTTACTCTTACACTATTCTTTGTAACTTTTCTGTTTAATATATCTTTCTTACCTTTAACCCGTGTTCCGTGTTTTCCTTCCGTGGCCCCTACTTCGGGTCCACATCAGTGGCGACAGAGGATTCGAGACACGCACCCACACCGAAACCCCAAAGCCCCAGTCCCACATCAGTGGCGACAGAGGACTCGTTTAACCCCACTGATTCCCACATCAGTGTTGAACTAGAATTTGAGCTGACATTACTACATCAGCGAACGAAACGCAATACACAGCTACCTTTCAAGATTACTCAAGTATGTGCAAACAAATAAACGAGCAACCTAGTATCGAGAACGACTGCTTACAAAAAAAAACAGCTTGTGCACAAAACAAACTGACAAACTCAAGAGCTTGAAGTACTACGTTTGACTCAAGTTCGAAAAAACTATTCACCAAGTCGCGCATTTAGCAAAGTGTTTAAAGATTTTATGAAATTGATTTGAATTCCTACAAATCTCGTGCATAAAATTACCCTCCCCCCAAATTGAATGAGGTGAGTTTTTTCTAAAATAAAAAGAAAAAAAAGCAAATTCTCCCAAAAGAAGGGAAAAAAAATCCAGTGTATTTATTTATTTTGTTTTGCTGTCTAAGTGATATTTTTCTCCCCATACCTCTAAAAAAAAAATAATAATAAGTGTGGAGAAAATTTAAATGGTCACATTGAAATTAACGGAACAACGGTATCTCGAAAGATCTAAACCAGTAAGTAGTTCTTATTAATTTTATTAATTGACTAGATTTTCTTGTGTGACCCCCCCTTGGTACACGGGTTTTTAAAAGCAACAGTAATTGCTGTTATTTATTTATTTATTTATGTCTGTTTTGTGTGTTCTTTCATTAATTTTCTTCATATTATCTCAATATGGAACAATTCCCAAAATAATTGTCCAAATGTTAAAGGTCCAGATGGACCACCAACAAAAATCAGATGAAAGACAGCAGAAATTGGAAGAAAGCTTCCTCAAATTACTGTCGGACCAACAAACAGAACAGAAACTTCAACAAAAAAGCGAAGAAAGACAGCAACTCCACCAACAAAAATCAGACGAAAGACAGCAACAATTGTTTATGGAGTTACATAAACAACAAATAGAATTCCAACAATTTATCCTTCAGAAAACAGAACTACAGCAAAAACAACTTGAAGAATTACTTGTAAATTCATGTAACGGCTCTAAAAACTCTGAAAAAGATACGACATTTTCCCAGAGTACAATCTACAACTCGATTGAAACATTCGAATACGTACCGGAGGAAGACAAAACATTCGAGGCTTTTTACAGGCGTTGTGAAGATATTTTCAATGTAGAATGTGAACAATGGCCTAGTGAGAAAAAGGTACGTCTGTTATTAAGGAAACTGGGAGCTATCGAACATGTTAGGTTCATAGACTATATATTACCCAAGAAAATTACGGACCTGAATTTCTCAGAGACTATTAAGCTCCTAACGGAACTATTCGGGCCTAAGATAACCTTGTTCCACAAACGTTGGGAATGCCTGAACACAGTCAAGGACAACCAGCAAAGTTTTCTAACGTTTGCAACGTCGGTAAACAAGCTCTGTAATGATTTCAAACTAGCCGAACTGACTGCCGACGATCTTAAGTGCTTAATATTCGCACAAGGTCTAGTATTAGTAGAAGACGCCGAGGTCAGACGTCGGGTACTTACCAAAGTCGAAAACGAACAGGGATTGACTCTCCAAAAATTAGCAGAGGATTGTCAAAGAGTAATTTCTGTCAAGTGTGACTCAAATACGATCGAGGAATCAGGTGTGGCTCAGATTAGAAAAATCAGAAGCAACCCAACCTCTTATTACCCGCAAAAAGACAAAAGGCAAATCTCATGTTCTAAATCCCGTAATAAACAAAATACGAATAGGCTAAAGAAACCTCCCGGACCATGTTGCTGAAAGCCTACGTATTAGAAAATTCAGATAACCTATTCGGAACAGATTAGATAGAAAAATTCAATCTATGGGATTGCCCAATGAGCACTTTTTTGCCGAAAAATAAAACGTACAACGTCCAATTTGGAAAATCTCAAAAAGGAACTCAAACAACAATTTCCCCAGGTTTTTTTCTGGCGGTCTTGGGAAATGTTCTAAATTTAAAGCTAACTTCAAGGTGAAGGACGGTGCAAGACCAGTTTTCAAAAAGAAACGGAATGTCCCTTTCGCTGCTCTAGAGCAGATCAACAAAGAATTAGATAGACTCGAACAGGCGGGTATTCTATCAAAAACAGATTTTAGCGAATGGGCAGCACCTACGGTCTATGTAAAAAAAAAGCCCAACCAAATACGAGTATGCGCAGATTTTTCCACAGAGCTAAACGATGCTTTGAAGGATCATCATTATCCCCTCCCAAGCCCTGAAGAAATCTTCAACAAATTGAATGGCGGAAAAATCTTTTCCAAAATAGACCTCTCAGACGCATACCTTCAGATCGAGGTGGATGAAGAGAGTTCTAAATTGCTCTGCATAACCACCCATAAAGGTCTGTACAAATATAACAGACTGGCTTTTGGGGTCAAGGTTGCGCCTGAAATCTTTCAGCAGGTCATGGACGTCATGCTGGGCGACCTTGACTACGCAACAGCCTATTTGGATGATATACTGGTGACGATATGATGATATACCAGTAAAACGTCGGCAGAGCACCGGAACCATATAATAAACGTATTCAAGAAGTTACAAGAATACGGGCTTAAGTTTAAGTAAGCAAAGTGTGATTTTTTCTTACTAGAGATCAAATACCTAGGTCACATTATAAATAGAGATGGTCGTCGACCGGATCCAGAAAGAGCCAATGCAACCAGAAAATGCCGGCCCCAGTTAACGTTCAATCGTTACAAAGCTTCCTCGGTCTTGCTAACTTCTACCAAGGTTTCATTAAGAACATGCAGAATTTGAGAGGATCTCTCAACGAATTTTTAAAAAGTATAAAGCATGGGTATGAACCCCTGAATGCCAAGACGCATTCGAGAAGATCATGAAAACTCTTACTTCGGATCTCTCTCTCTCACCCACTACGACCCTAATCTCGACATCATAGTCGCAAGTGATGCAAGCCCATACGGCATCTGTGCTTGCATTCTCCACAAACTGCCAGATGGTTCGCGAAAAGCCATAGCACATGCATCTAGATCTTTACTACCATCAGAGAAACAATATTCCCAAACAGAGAAAGAAGCTCTAGGGATAATATTCGCCGTCACTAAGTTCCATCGATAACTACATGGAAGACGGTTCATACTGCAAACGGACCATGAACCGCTAATAACAATTTTTGGTTCCAAGAAAGGCCTACCGGTCTATACGGCGAATAGATTACTTCGTTGGGGAACGATTCTTTTGAATTACAATTTTAAGATCGAGTTCCTAAAATCTAAAAATATTTGTCATGCGGACAGTTTATCGCGACTCATTCCTAAAAATACGGAAGTTTTTGAAGACTCCACCATTGCTACACTAAGGATGAATTAGGAAATCAAAAATATGATTGCGAATACAACTAGAGAACTCCTAGTTACTTTGGCCGACATAAAAAGGGAGTCTCGAGATGATGAATTCATCCAAAGTATCAAAAACAAATTTCGCAACAAAGACCTAAATGTGCCTGAAGTTTTCTCCCTCTGTGAGGATGTTCTACTGTATAATGACCGAGTAGTGATTCCAAATAGCCTACAAAGAAAAATCCTTAAGAGAAGAGCCGTACGAAAAGCCTCATGCGCTGCTACGTATATTGGCCAAATATGGATAAAGACATAGCAAACATGATAGAATCTTGTAAGGGATGCGTGCTTGCAGCAAAATCTCCGACCATGACGTGCAAACCATGTCCAAACACAGACCATCCATGGTAGAGAATTCATGTGGATTTTGCAGGGCCCCTATACAACATGTACTACCTTATTGTTGTCGATAGCCACTCAAAATGGCCTGAGGTCCTGCAATGTAAAAAAACAACCACCAACTGCACGATCGGATTTTTACACGAGCTATTCGCGCGTTTTGGCGTCGTAGATTGTGTAGTGACTGATAACGGCACTCAATTCACATCAAGTGAATTCAGAGACTTTTGCAAGTCGTATCAAGTGGACCACATTACGACGCCTCAGTATCGCCGCAGGTCGAACGGTCAGGCCGAGAGGTTCGTGGGCACTCTAAAAAAAGCTTTAAAAAAGGCACTAGGCACACCGACGGATAGAGCATTACAACAGTTTCTGCAGGTGTATAGGATAACCCCTAACCCTAACACGCCTATGGGACGCTCGCCTGCAGAAACAATGTTCGCAAGAAAAATCAAGTCCGTCTTTGATAAACTCATTCCACGGCAAGCGAAGTTCAAGAAAACCGTCTCACTCCCTAAGAAATACTTTAATCCTGGCAACAAATTCTTTTTTAACGTTTACAAAATCAACATAACATTCTGGGAAGTAGCCAACATCAAACAGAGAATTGGCGAACTGGTTTATATTGTCTAGGGACCGAAAAAATACCCACAAACCCCATATGAATCAGCTCAGGAAATGCCGTTTGAAGGAATCTGAGGAATCACCACAAAATATTTGCGAAGAGCCGATCGACGTAATATTCGAACATTTCCTTTTTGACACGCCTCTCCGAAAATACGACGCTCGGGGAGAAAGAGAAAATTTACTCAACTACTCGACGTGAATCCCAAGAGGAAGAAGTATTAACAGTTTTACTTTTTTTTTCTCCTTCAAGAAAAAAAAGAGAAAAAAAAGAGAAAAAAAAGAAAAGAGGAAAACTCTAGGAAGGGGGGGGGGTGTTGTGAGGCCGATACTTTCCTACATCATGTACTCTCCCAGTACTATATTATTATGTGAATGGTAGTATCAGGAGTAGCACCAGTAATGCGCAGCCGCGTACGATACCAATATCGGACACCACTGGATAGTAAGCTCTGCTTATTCTTGCACTATTCTTTGTAACATTTCTGTTAATATATCTTTCTTACCTCTAACCCGTGTTCCGTGTTTTCCTTCCGTGGCCCCTACTTCGGGTCCACATCAGTATCTTAGGTAGATGGAGAATTTTTTAAATTGCTAAAAATGTTATTTTCGAGATTGGACATATAGAAGTTGCTAAAGGTTGGACCAAGAGCTGAACCCATGGAGACGCCATCGCGTTGTATATATGTGTTATTGTTATGATCATAGAATCTGTAGTGTAGGTTAGCAGTAGTTTTCTTAATATATTAGGTCTAATTTTAAGTGGGGATAGAGATGGATTATGCTATATGTTATTTATAACGATCTCAATAGTTTCACAAACAGGGACATTAGTATTAGGTTGGTGCAAAAATAATGTCGCTTTCTCACATGAAGTTGAACGTCAAAAAACGACATTATTTTTGCACCAACCTAATAAATAGGTTTTTCGACATCGAGTGAGTTTCAATGTTAGGTTTATATTTAAATTATTTAACGAAACCTGTCTTAATGAAAATAGTCTGCCGAAATATACGTATATATATATATATATATATATATATATATATATATATATATATATATATATATATATATATATATATATAGGGTGTCCATAAAGTTTGTGTGCGAAAATAATGTTATAATCAAGATTTTGACAATACATACTACTTCAAACAAAAGATTAGGAGGGAAACTCCCATAATTACTATAAGGCACGATAACATAGATTTGAGAAACCTATTTTCCTGAAAAACTGTTTTAAGAGAAAGATTTTTGGTCAATGATTACAAAATGTTTGCTTGTATGTAAACAACCAATTTCCCCATTACACTTACCACCCCATAATCAAATCCACATAACCATGACATGTACGTAGTTGTTCCGTTAATCACACTAGACAGTATCCGCTTTGGTCAGGTTACGTTTCTGAATTTTTGACCTAACTGACTTTTTCTTGCTAGATTTTTGTACCGCAAGAAATTTGACACATACAGACCGTAGTCTTTGGCAAGTTTCAGAATACAGGGTGCATAATACTTGCATCACCTACTGATATCCCCTTCTCAATGACAGCAATATCTTCGCACGGGTAGATCTTTTTTCCAGCTAATCGATCGTTTCTTTTGTGTATCGATAGGCTGCCATAAATAATTAAAAATGCTCCGCTTAACAATCAATAAGTCACGAAAATCACCGACAGGCCAAGAAGTAATACAAAGACATTTCTGATAGCACGGGACGTTTAATAATTATGGCGTGGAAAACGAGAAAGGAAGAGATCACCCAGAAAATTGGATGACGTTACAGGCAGTTTCGAGTCAGCTCCATTAGATCGTTGTATCAGAGTCGCCCTGATGGCGCTTCCGATCCACTGGTTATTTTTAAATGATACGACAGCTTCCTATAGTTGAGAAACAGTTTTTATCTGGCTAGTGGGCGCTAGAGCGGGCCGGACTTATTTTCCGTGTGGACAGATTATGACAAATGGCAACTGAATTGTCCGGAAAAAAAGAAAAAGAAAGAGCCTTTGTTTGCATTTTGCCTATCGGGCCAGAGGAAAATTATAAATGAACCGGCAAAGACAGGAAGAAAAAGATTTAGATTCGAAGACGAAATGAGATTTCTTTGTTTGAATCTGATATATTGAGTGGTTCAGTGAAACAAATAACTGCTTCCTTATGAGAAAACACACATTCATACACACACACACACACACACACACACACATATATATATATATATATATATATATATATATATATATATAAAGGAGGTGTAGTGAATATTTATAGTAATTAAATGTACTAGTTGATTACAGATATGGATTGTGGTGAAAATGAACACGTAGAAGAGTTGAAAGAACATGCTGCGCCAATAGCCCGAAAATAGGACCTTGAAGATCTGCACTTGAAGCCTGTCAGTTGTAGTACCGTCTTATTAGACAGTATCAGAATTGCTTAATTGCTTAATTAGAAACTGTTAGGCTGAGATGGAGAGAAGGCATTGAGATAAAGGAGGGAGAGAGAGGGTCATTGTAAACTTGGGAGAAAGAACTGTGTACTTTTGAACTGGTAATTTATAAACAAGAATAATCAGAAGATAATAACAAGAAAAAGATGGTGGGAAAGAAAGAGAGAAAATAAAGACAGGATGCGAGAAGTAAGAAAAAAGTCGGACAAAAAGAAAACGAGAAGAAAGAAAGAAAGAAAGAAAGAAAGAAACGGAATTGGTGAATCTATGGGTATAAGAAAACAAAGGCTGTATAAAATAGATAAGAACAAGATGAGATGATATACATGGATAATAAAAATATAAGAAAAGTTAGATAAATAGATAAATAGATAGAATCAGGCTTAGATGGATGGTAATGGTAATATTATCTGTTTCCCTACAAGGAAACATCTGGCATTCATTAATCAAGTAGCCAGTACTGTATCAGTTTAAATCTTTTAAATCTTTCTCTTATTAAAACAACTTTTCAGGAAAATAGGCTTTTCAAGTCCAGTAGCTGTTATCACTCTTTCCAGCATTAAATGGGGTTTCCTTCTTAATCTTTTATTTGAAGTGGTGTGGGATGGCAACATCTTGATTATGCTATTATTTTCTCTTTGTGTTATATGTGCTATCCATTTTAGTTGTTGTTATTGTCGTTCTCAAGTGATGTGATTCCTGTTATTTGCTATAGTTTTTTGTTTGTGATTATGTAACATCAGTTCACATTTTTCGAAGAAGAGTGGGTCATTGCCAAGATCTTCAGGCTTCAACGCTCAAGCATTTATCTTAGAAAGCGGTTGTATACAGCCCACAGTTTATATATTTCTGAACAGGTTTAGCGCCATGCATTACATCCATATAAAAGTCTTGATCAGCATCAGCAGAGCCCCCTTCATCACGAGTACACTGGCCGGGGGAGGGGAAGCAGGATCGAAACTATTTCTGGCGCATCCTATTAGTTGTTCAATTTCCTTTTTCCTATACTAAATTTATTATAGTTGATCCATACGCCGATGTATCTCAAATGATTAGATAAATAGATAGATCGATAGATAGATAGATAGATAGATAACCATTTTTAGATAAATAAATAGATAGATAGATAAACATTTTTAGATAGATAGATAAATAGATAGATAGATAACCATTTTGAGATACATAAATAGATAGATAATTTTTAGATAGATAACGATTTTTAGATAGATAGATAGATAGATAGATAGATAGATAGAGAGATAGAGAGATACATAGATAACCATTTTTAGATAGATAGATAGATAGATAGATAGCTGAACAGATACGACAGACTGGCACACACACATATTTATATCGAGAGAGAGAGAGAGAGAGAGACATATATTTGTTCATATTTATCGGGATAAATATAAACATTTTGAAATAGATATGCATATCGAGAGATATCGACAAATTCATAGATAAAGACAGACTAAAGCAGACAGAAATAGTCATATAGAAAAAAGTAAAAAGGTATAGCGAGAATAAAACAAATGCAAAAAAAAAAAAAAAGAAAGAAAGTTGTGCATAAACAAAATAGAGAAGTCTATACAAATTTCCATGGATACTGAAAAAGTGAAATTAAATGACAGTTTTGGAGTCTTTTACAAGTACGCCTTGGAACATATAAAAACGAACAGACTTGATGACGCCTTTTTCTTCTGTGTCGAAAATTAATTTTATTTTTTTTATAACTGATTAGATATTTTAAAAACATCTTTGTCTACATCAGTCATTTTTATATGTGAGATTAAGTTTTTCTATCGCTTAATTTGCTTTTTATTGAAAATAAAGTATAATTCAATTTCCTATGAGATGTTTAGTTTGGTGTTTTATCTTTACATTGGGTCAAAACCAATAGGAATTGAATTCTTTATCTTCTTTTAGGAATTAAGATAATTCAAAAGTTTCCAGCATTTTGGGTTTGTGCGTGCGCAAATCCTTCTCGTATATTTCATTTAAAGCTACCAACAGGTAATTTGTTTTTTCGTTCATCATTATTATTATTATTATTTGTAAAAGTGAATGTGGATAAGTAGTTAGTAGATGTAAGGAATACAAAGGCTTTTTAGTGAGAGCTTTTTTGTTATTTGGTCGGCATTTATTAAAATCTAAGATCTTAACCGCTAAAGACCGTAAAAAAAATAATTATTACTTTATATATCCAGCATTTAGTCGGGCGATCGAATCTCTTTGTCTATTCGCTGCTGCAATACAATGATTATTTTTCATATTGTCTCCCGAACTAACCGAAAGGCGACAGAAATTATTCATTGCGGATTGTTTGGATTGAAGAACGGATCGACCAAAACGATGAGTAAAAACAAATTGAAGGGGATTTGAGCGTTTCAACAATATTGTAGATATTAATGAATCTTCTCAAAGTTATTAATAATTATATCTTTTTTTTCTAATTTGAATTAAATTATTTCTTTTTTTTTTGTTATGGATGACATTTTACACACATCTACATGCAAGAGAGGTTTTTTCTGTTATAGTTCCACACTTATTACATAAATTCTAGATCCCAATACCTTAATTAAAGAGCTTGTTCAAATTTTAGTTCTTTTGGTTTAATAATGGTATCTCTAATCATTTTTCTCACTAATCAATGACTAAATGAATATTCGCATCAGAGGATCCAGGTGCATCAGCGTTGTATGGTATCCACATAGCCACCAGGTACAGAATCGTAGATGTATGAAGTGTTTTTATTATTGTTACATATACATACATGCATAAATGCATACATATGTGTGTGTGTGTGTGTGTGTGTAAAGCATAAATAAATATTATTATTATTATTATTATTATTATTATTATTATAAAACTGTGAATATTAATTTTAATATTAATGATAAAGGGAGATTACTGCTTCTGTTAAAAAAACAACAAAAAACATGTAAGCCATAATTTACATTAAAATTTAATCTGGGTCAACATATTTCAACAGATATTCATTTTTATACCTACATGTAACCATCAATTCATTTCTCTTGTTTAATAAATTAGGGCTATTTAAGTTTTTATAAAATAACTAATTTTTCAACAAGTCATAAATTACATCTACCGCCTTTCCCATTGTAAGATTTGGCTTTAGCTATAATATCCCACGCAATAATGGTTATTTACATTCATCCAATTCGATATTTTTCTTTTACCCGTCCATCACTAACAATCTGCTAATATCTACTATTAATTTAGCAAAAATACTCTCATATCTGTGAACAAAAGGAAATAATTTAACATTGCTATGGGAAAATGTGTTTCTGCGGAGGCATGTGAACTTGTTGGGATCTTGTTACTGGGGCGACTAAGATTTACTTTTGACATTAATCACATTAAGGACACTGGATGACGTTGCAATTCTCCTCCGTAAAGCAAGTGCAAAAATATAGACCAATTGAGAAAGTAACTGATGAAATTTTTCAAAGATCACGAGATAAATATTATCACTACCATCAATGGTGATCAACTTTCTGAATATTGGTTATTATAAACCTTACACCAAAGATCTATATAACCATAAATACATCGTTAAAGAATCAAACCACCATCATAACATTCTAGATAATTTACATAAATCAGTCCAAGTTAGCTTATTTACCAGCTCCATTAATAGGGAAACATTTAATAATAATAATAAAATTAAATATATAAAAGTTTTAGAACAAAACTAATGTTAATATCAGCTATAACTCACATTAGTAACATCGATAAATCCACATCCTAATATAACAATATCATATTAAACAAATACTCTGCTTGTCGACATCTCAGCCGGGCCTCTCTCTCTCTCCCTCCCTCCCTCCCTTTGTGGCATTGAATCAAGGAATATCCATCGTATCAGCTCCAAATCACAGTCTGGGTCTTTTAGCTGGAGTTATTTCTACTGGCCAACATATAAAGTTATTTTTTTTTTCATTTAATAATACCAAAAACATGCGTCGAACCATGATGCGCAGAGACGCGTTTTCGCATTTTGCCTTGGGTCGTCGAGCAGTTTAGTGTAAGAGATACGACAATATTACCACTACCATCAATGCTAAGGTGATTAACTTTCTTGATGTAACCTTGGACATGAATATTGGTTATTACAAATCATATACCAAAGATCTATATAACCATAAATACGTCAGTAAAGAATCAAACCACTCTCATAAAATTCTAGATAATTTACATAAATCAGTACAAGTTAGATTATCTACTAACTCTAGAGTATTTAGAAAAAAAAACAAAGAAGGTAAAAATTAACAGAAACACAAGTCGTAACATAATATGGTTTAATCCGCCTTTTAATTGGAATGTTCAAACGATTATCGGAAGATTTTTTCTAAATTTAATTCATAAGCACTTTAATCATTCACCAAACTAAAAAGTGTTTAAGAAAAATAATGTTGAGCTCATCTACAGCTGCGTTAGTGACATCGATATATCTATATCCCAATATAACAATATTGTATTAAACATATACATGTATAACAAAGTTAATTTTTAAAAAGATAAATGCAACTGCTAAAAAAAAGTATGATCTGTCCCTTAAACGGCTAATGTAAGAATGATAATATTGTATACTGAGCTAGCCTACATTCCAGTAAAGATGTCAAATCCTTGGAAATTTCGTTTCTACCATCATCGAATAATTTCAGGTAATATAAAACACATATAAAACTACCTGAGTCTGTTCATATCGATCTTCATTCTTTTGTGTTCCGTGATCCTTCAGGGCGGGGGCGATCATGGTTCTCCACAACTTCCTTTCTTTTTAGCTCTAAGTAATATTTGTATTGTTATTAACTCTCCAAGTTTCTGTTCTGGCATCAATTTGCACAAGCTCGTTAGGTAGCTCACCCGTTGTTCCTTTCTGCCCATCTTGGCTTCAGTTTGTTTTGTGAGTGTCAATTTCCCCAAACCCTCTTTCCTCTTTGTGCATCCCAGAAATTGCATCTGTCTCTTTCTACTTCCAAGTATCCTTTTTTCCATCTATTTATTTTTAATCCAAGCGTTTTCTTTTTAGCTGGGATTTGGATTTCGACTATCGTGCAAGGATCGCAAGAAAGATGTTTTTCACTTACTTTATGTTCATTTGGGTTGAAGCCATGCACAAATCTACTGAGATTTTCTCTTAGAATACATAAAAATATCATGTCATTATTTCAGCTTTTATTATCCCGGTCCATTGATTTTACAAATACTCCATCGTTTTTCTACTGGGTGTAGTATATAATTCATACTAGGAAACAGAGATCTGAATCGAATTTAATATCAATAAAGGACCTTTGTTTTAAGAGAAGTTGATCTGTGGTTGCCTCGGTATATATTGGACTCACGCTAGGTGATACAAAAGTAGGTTTTGCATTAGATATTACATCAGAGCATCAAGGGAGCTAGGTGAATCAGAAAGTTGACCGGGAGGTAATCTCATAGCATCCAGGTGTAGATTGAGGTCTCATAAAATTCTTCATGAGATCATATGTTACAAAATCACAAATAAAGTTCATATAAATAACGAAACCACATCATTTGAACAGCAGCAACAATAAAAAAAGTTAGCATATGCAACTAGAAGGGAAAATAATGGTATAATCATGCTGTTAACTTTCCACACTATCATAAACAAAAAATTTGGAAAGAAACTCTCACCCATATTAGAAAGTGAACTTGAGCAGTATATTTTACTAATTGTTTTAAGAAAAAAGATTTTATAAATCTCAACTGACAGTAAACGCTATTTGATCAATGAACGCCGAGTGTTTCTTGTATAAAAACGGCTGATTTTGCCATTACTGTTACTAAAGACCTGATTTTTAGTCTAACACAACTGTAGCCAGTTGTGAAAGTAGAAGTTTCTCCGTACTGCACAACGAAATTTAAAAAAAGAATCATTTCTGGTTCTTCGTAGTGAGAACTGAATTCACCAGTAAGAGCGTCCTAATACATACCGTTTACATTCGAGTATAGTGGGAAATTTCACAATCAGTTAAATAGGGGTTCGCATTATACATAGATCATTTTTTGAAGCGGTTAAAAGTCATGTATTTTTGACCGGTTGCACTATACACAGGTAAACATTTCTGGAGGTGGTTAAAATTCATGCAAAAAAAAAAGAAAAATCAGAGGGCGTACTATACATAAAGTCGGCTTTTACACGAGTATGGAAGGTAAATTGTAAGTCAATTGTCGAGAATTAATAGAGTGTTGGGAGCTTTTTGAAAACCATGTCTTCGTCCTGTAATTCGACCAGCTGTGATGTTTTTTCGTGTTTTTTTTCTTCATTTTAATTAATTTAATTGTGAAACAGGTCATTGGTTTTAAAATGTTTATTTTATTCATGGAGAGATTTTGAAGGTCTGGTATTCAAATAAATGTGTGGAAATAATTATTGGAAAATATATTTCGCAACTTTTTCTGTTTGAAAAAAAATACATGCTCAAACATTTTCAATGCTCTCCTAAATTCATAGTTTTATTGGGAATCGTTTTTTTTATGTTATGATTTTAATTTCAGGGTCGGAAGTTAATTAATTGAACAATTAATGAAAAGGTTACGATTCTAGTAAACATGCTTTTTATTTTTATTTTTAGAAGAAAATAAAAAAGAATTAGGCGCAATTTAATCAAGAGATTTTAGAAGCAATGCTATTTAAAATGAGCTCAGTACCCCGGGATTACGTATAACGGGGTTCTTCTTAAAGGCATGTTGGGGTAATGGGTAATGAGTTGCCGCTCGAATTGAGGAATCAGAGAGGCAAGTTCGTATTACAGTCGATTTCGTTACATTTACTTGAAAACGGTATGAATCTGTTTCTTCTTACCCGCTTTCAGCTATGGGTAAATGGAAGGACAAACTGGTTCCTATAGCAAGGAGAGTGATGGTGGTTGTAAAACAGTGCTCGATCTAAAAGAGCTAAAATATATGCTCATAATAAATATATATTTATATAAAGATCAATTTTCAATTTGTGCCTGACAATTGCAATGTGCATGAATCTTAGTCATGTAACAAACGGAGAGGGACACACACACACACGCATACATATATATATATATATATATATATATATATATATATATATATATATATATATATATATATATATATATATATATATATATATATTTATATATATATATATATTTATATATATATATATATATATATATATATATGTGTGTGTGTGTGTATATATATATTTACGCGAGTGTCAATCAAACAGTAACGTCTGTTTCAATTGAATTTTTAAAGTCATGCATCCAATCTTTTTTTTTTCGCTATAATCTATAGAAATTCTAGAAACTCAGAGGAAAGCAATTCGTGGAGTTACCATCTCTTTTATCTACATTTAAAAAAGAATGCTCAAAAGCTTCGTGTAGATAAAACGTAATAAATCGGTTGCCAATAAGTATTGAAGGATTTTTTTAAAAATCGGGTTAAGACCAGGTAATTCTGCCAGACATTGCTATAATAATTAATATTCAAACAAGTCATTCACTCTAAGATCGCAGCAACACCCTAAAGCCTTGAAATCCAATCCCTTTTCTAGAATTCACGCTGTTTCTGAGAAAGACACTACTGAGAAACCAGACGCATAGTTAGGAATACTTCCCCGTCCAAGCTAGGTTTATATTATTTCACAGTAAGATACGATTCATTATCTCCCTTTATAAAACTTTGATATGCACTCACTCCCTGTCTCTCAAACTTTACTGATGCTTGTCAGTCTTTTATCGCTCCAGACGTCTTCTTTTACGCATGAATACACAGAAGTCATTTGCTAACGTTACTTCTCTCGTCAAACATTTTCCTCTCTGTTTCGTATTAATATTACAAGACACCTATTACTAGCTGTCAGGCTTTTTGAAAAGCGAGGCTCTATTTGTTCACATCTTCGATCAGTAATACACCTGTCCGCTCAGACTATTTCGCATAGACTTGGCGAAATGTACAGGCGTGTCAACGACGTGGTCGATTTTACAATAGTCCCCATTTATACGCGGAAGACATGTTCCAAAACTCCATCGGATACACTATATATAGATTTTCATTTCATACTGATCAATGATAAAATTAAAATTATAAATTAGGTACAATGCAGAAATTCAAAATTACTTTTTTTTAATCATCTCATCCCAATCAAGGCTGGAATGCCACTAGTGCGCAGGTGGTTACAGAGAGTGAAAGGGAGAGAAAAGACTGGGTATAGGGAGGATTGAGGAGATGATAAAGGATGAAGAGCATTCAAGAAGATAAGATGGCGATTGACGTTGAATTTAAATTTTTGAAGACTGTAATTTTCAGGAAAGCAAGTAAACGGAAGAGAGTTCCACAGGTTGAAGTGTGAGAAAAGAAACTGTTGAAGTAAAAATGATAGTTACATTTAACTATTTCGACAGTAAAATGGTGGGATCTAGATGCAAATCTAGTAACACGCTTAAATTTATATAGTCGGGGCACCAGGGAAAAATCTCGCCAGAGCAGTAGCCATGATAATATTTGTAGAAAGACAGAGGGACGTCACATCACGTCTGTGATAAAGTGGCTGAATTCGGGATAGATTACATTTCAGATCCTTCTTTGGATTTTGTCAAGAACCTCGAGATGAATAGCAGGGGCACCAGACCAGATATGGCAACAGTATTCAATGCATGAGCGAATGATTGATTTGTAAATGTGCGAGAAAAACCTTCTGGCATGACACAGTGACCCAAATGTCCTTGCAGTAGATGTAACTATTGATTGAATGTAGTCGTTCCACTTCAAATCAGTTAAAAATGTGAGGCCATCAAGGCGCAGTGTGTCGCTCTCCAGAAGTTTAGCATCAGACATGCGGTTCGTGGGCGGAAAAGTTTCTCTATGGTGTTTAAAAGAGAGAAGTTTCGTTTTGGAGACATTAAAATTAACAAGCCGTTTTCTGTCCCAGTTAACCACTGAACGGGACCCTTTTCAAGAGTAGCGGCCAGGTTAATTTTGTCAGCTCTAACGGATTTGCTATTGAGACAGGAGTAAATAGTAGCATCATCTGCATAAATGCCTACTTGGGAACTGATGACATCAGGAAGATCATTGATGAAGATCAGAAACAGCGTAGATCCAAGGATAGGGCCTTGGGGAACACCAGCATTCGTGTGAAAGGATCTGGAATCGAATCTGTTCAAAACGACCTTCATTTCACAATTTGATAGGAACGATTGGGTTAAATCAAACAACCATCTTGTAATACCGTAGCATTGGAGCTTACGTAGAAGACCAGCATGCCAAACCCTCTCGAACGCCTTCGAGATATCTAGAGTGACAGCTCGAGCTTCGCCGTTATTATCAAGAGCTTCAGATACATATTCAGTCATGGCCGTAAGCATGTCAGCGGTTGACCTAGTAAAACGGAAGCCATATTGTTTGCCAGAGCGTAGGTCATGAAATGTAAGATGCTTAACCACTTCAGCGTTGATTACAGTCTCGAATACTTTGTCCAAAAGCGGTAGGAGATTAATAGATCGATAGAGGGTTCAGAAGTTTTCTCCGGAGTTTTTAAAAACAGGAACTACAAAGGAGGACTTCCAACAAGCTGGAAAGCAGGAAGTAGCAAGGCAATAGTTGTAGAGTTTGGAGAGAACTGGAGCCAGTTCGGTAGCACATTTCTTTAGGATGATGGCTGGGATCCTGTCACCACCGCTTGCATTATGGGGATCTAATTTAGAAATTATGTCCGAGACCAGTGACGGGGTTATGCGCATATAACTCAGTAGAGCCTCTGTTCTAGAGGGAAATCAGGTGTGGGTACTCCAAATGGGTCGGGTGTTGAGTTGGAAGATAATTTCCGAGCAAAGCATTCAACGATATCTGCTGTAGATGTCAGGATTTCGAATTGATTGGATAGGGGAGGGATTGAAGATTTGCTGTTGTTCAGCAAACTCTTGCAGAGACGCCAATAATCTCTAGAACCAAATTTGCGAGATACTATACGTTGTTCCATTCTATTAGAAAATAGTAACTTCGCTTCTTTGAGGACATGCTTGCACTCGTTTCAAAAAATATATTGCTGGTAATATTTGTTTTTCAAAAATGTATTGCTGGTAAATTTCTTTTTTATACACAAAGTATTTCTGGTCTTAAAACATATTTTTACACTTTCATAGTGTTTTGAACCGAGTTTGTGGGTTAACTATTTGCCCATAGCTGGGACCCTAACAGATGCTACCACTCCAGATCAGGGTGGACCTCGAAACACCAACAATTAAGAGGTGGTTCTATGCTCCTCAAAACCTCCTGATCATAGGCCTTGCTGCCAGATGTAGTTTATCGTCTTACTCAGGACGCGGATGTAGTTTATCGTCATGCCCACGACGGGCACTGGTACGGCCGGAAGAAGTGCTACCTGTGGGTTATATCGGCCGAGCATGCAGGTGAGAACCAAGGAAATGAAAGTGGTTTAACTTGGTATTTCCTTGCTGGGATGAAAGCATACTAGTAAAATAGATTAATTATAACAATATATGGTATTAAAATTTATTTGACAGTTATAAGATTCTTTTGTGACGTAGGTCATGGCAACTTCAGCATAGATTATTTATTTATTAAGTAGAAAAATTTCACCTTTTTATTTCAAAGAACCTCGGGGGAAATCAGATGTGGGTACTCTAAATGTATTAGTACTGGTAATATTCCTCCAAGGAAATATTTGGCATTCATTAACCGATCAGCCAATGCTGCTTTCAGATGAAATTTATAAAACATTTATCTTAAATCAATTTATTTAGGAAAATAGGTTTATTAATTCCAGTGGATGGTATCGCTTTTTCTAGTATTAAATAGGCTTTCCTTCCTAACCTTTTATTTGAAATAGTGTGGAATGCCAACATCTTGATTATGCCATTATTTTCTCTTCGAGTTACATGTGCTATACATATTAATTGTTGCTGATGTTAGTAGTCATCAAGTAATGTGGTTTTTTGTTATTTGGTACAGTTCTTTGTTTGTGATTCTGTAGCGCCAGTCCGCAGTGTTCAAAGAAGGATAGTCTCTGCCAAGACCCTTATGCTTTACTCGCTCAAATCCCCTTTTCACTATCGATCTTAGAAAGTGGTTCTATACAGTTGACAATTTAGATATTTCTGAACGCGTTTGGCGATTTGCATGACATCCATATAAAAATTTCGATCTGGCGAAATTATTTAAGAATATGACTCGTGATTTCAGGTTGGTATTTTGGTTTTGTAGCAACTTGCGGTGTTGGGCGAAACTATCTCTGTCGTAACCTATTCTATGTTCAATTTCCTTTTCTCCTATACTAAATTTGTTGACTGATTCATACGTCGAGGTATTTGAATTGTTTAGTATTTACTAATTCCACATTCTGAATTTTTATGATATATTCAGGGTATGTGTCATCTCTGCTTTCATTCCAATTCCAGATCATAATTTCTGTTTTGGAAAGGTTTATCTTGAGTCCTATTTATTGTAACACATGGTAGACGATGTTGATATTCTTTTTCAAGATCATTCACCATATCTTCCTTCATCATCAGTAAAATGGCTTCTGGAGGGAAAGCAGGATCTTTATCTTCTATTGGTAGATTCGTTTGAGATGTAGAATGGAATGGTTAAATGGCCATTTCTTCATCTCTGTATTTGTAAATGCGCAGGCATCATCTAGGAAGAGATAATGTAAGACATGTAAGATTTTGTAGAGTGATACAGTTCCTCTATTAGATCGATGCATTCAGTGGATTCGGAGCTTGGAAGTCGATTTAAAAGTTCTCTTTGGATTATCTGAATTGACAGCATTACTGCTATTGTTTTTGAAACATTAAAAATTTATGAATTATTTATTTCTGGGTTTGATCGCGGTTAACCGTAACCACCGAAAACGAACCCGTGGATAAAAGGAGTATTGTATTTTATGTTCTATTCATGTCTTTTCAGTTTGTAATTTAATCGTCTTAGTATAGAAATGGATTCCTTAAATTCTTCGTATTTATCTTGTAAACATTGAGGTGCAGGTGCATTACGTTTTAGAAAACGGAACGGAACAGGGGAACTGAGTTCGAATTCAGGCTAAATTCTCATGAATGCATTCAGGAAAGACATTTCGGTTCCATCCACCGATATCTTTATAAAGTATCTCATCCGAGACATGTCACATTGGGTATTGGTGAAAAATGTAGAATAAGCATTTGATTACTCTCAGATATCTAAGAAGTAGCAGAAAAAAAAAACAGCTGTAATTTCATAGTCCACTCTGAATCCTTGTTTGCCAAAAAACGCTTAAAATACCGTACATGACAAAAAAACAAAGAAACTTACTGGTAATCAAAATTAAGGTTAGACATAGAGAGCATACCAGACCTTCTGTCAGTAGATATAAAATAAGTTAGGTCTGAATGATACGATCGTGGTGATCTGCGTATTTGAGGTGATTGTATAAAAGACACACTTTGATTTGATTGTAGTAAAAAAAAAAGATAGAAATAACTTAAATATACAAAAAGAAAAAAAAGCAGAAAAAAAGAGATTAACCTATAAGGTTTCAATAAAAGCAGTAGTTGAGATGCAAGTCCTTCATTGCAGCCTGGTGTTGGCTCTATAAAAATTATTCTCAATTTTATTTTTCCAAATATAGGTGTGCCCTATAGTGATTTTCCAAGCATAGCTTAGATGTGGCACAAGGCCAAAATTAAGGGGTACCCAGTGAGAATCAAACTCACTACTCAGTCGTAATTGATCTAGCGAGACAAGCTTACTAACCATTACACCACCTCGAGCTGCCTAGTTACACCACCTATAGGCAGGAACGTCTACTATGTCTCAAACACAGTAGTTGACCAATACAAAGAATACAAATACTTTTATAAATTTTGTGGGCGGGTTCCTCATACCAAAACAAGGGAAAATGTTCATATAAACAGAAGTTCAAAATGTCGTCGTTGTAGCTCAACACCGCAACTCATAACAAATGTTCATAATGTCCTCCGATTGCTTCTGAATACGTATGCACCCGTCAGATCATTAACTGTCGGAACCATGCAAATATTCCCTCACGGTGTCGAATAGTTTCGCAGACCTCCATGCCACGTTGATGAAGCGTCTCTGCATTATTAATGCCTGATGCATAAACCAACTGTTTTCGCTGGCCCCCACAGATAAACGCCCGAAGGATTGAGGTTGGGAGAATGTACAGGCCATGGAACCAGTCCTCCCCTACCTATCCATCTTTCATGGTAGATGTCAGCCAGTGCATCGTGAACAATGTGCTGGAGCCCATCATGCATAAACCATATGCGTCTTTGTATTATCATGGGTATTTCCTCTAGCAGGTCTGGAAGTGTGTTCGATATAAAGTCCATGTAGTCAGCTATTGTAAGACGTGCTGGGAGAACATATGGACCTACCAGACAGTCACCTACAGTTCCAGCCCACACATTAATCGTAAAATGATGCTGAAGTCTAGCCTGTATTATATCGTAGAGATTCCGATTCGACCACAAATGTTGGTTGTGTAAATTTGTTATTCCATCTCTTTCAAATGTTGCCTCATCCGTCAACAAGACTGAAGAGACAAACAACGGATCGGCAGTTTGTACAATAAACCATCGGCAAAAGTTCTCCTGTGGTGAGTGATCAGAGTGCGAAAGACCCTGCACACGTTGCAAATGATACGGATACAGGAACTGCTCTTGAAGTACCCTTCATACGGTACTATGAAATGTACGACATGCTAGGGCCACTTGACGTGTGCTGATACCTGAATCGTCTCTGACAGCCCGTAGAATGTGTTCTTCGTGGTCAGGCGTACGAGCAGATCTCGGTCTTCCTCAATCAATAGTTTGTGGTGCCACGGATCCTGTCTCAGCAACGCGATGATAAACAGCAGCGAAGCTTGGATGACTCAGCTACCTTCGGTCTGGAAATGTAAACTGATACAGCCGTGCAGCCTTGCGTCCATTATCATTCGCGCGATCGTATGTAAAAATCATATCTACCTGTTCACAATATGAATATCCTGCCATTGTTAAACGGAACACTTCTCAGTTAATTCATTATTACACACGTTAAACATTGAAGAGAGACTAGCCAAAAATGTACACGAATGACAAATGTAACCTAGTCTACATGGCAACACAGCGCCATCTACCACAAACTTTCTATAAACTTAATAACTCAAAAACGAATCATTTTCGGACATATATTTATATGAACTTTTGTCCTTGTTTTGGCGTAAGGAACCTGTCTCCAAAGTTTATACAAGTATTTTTGATATACCCTGTATCTATAATTTTAATTGCTGTGATGGTGATTTTTGTAAACATTCGTGAACACACGCTGTTATAATTATGTTAAAATTAACCGTTGTGGTTACGATGTTTTGTAAACAAGCGTTCACAATGCAAGGGGATAACCAGAGATGGTAAAATTCAACATGGTGTTAAATGTTAGTAGCTCAAATGCATTTTAAAGCATTGCTACTATACCTATAATAATTTTTGTTCAGTATATCAAAAGCAACCAACCAACACTGAACAATATTTATTTAAAATAACTTAAATTCGGTTGTGCACTCTTGGGAGATAAGTGCGAATTTGTAAACAATGACTACTACTAATAGTACTACAAGGCTCTTCCCTGAATTGAGCACTGTCAGTCATTGGCTTGTTTATTCACAGAGTAAGTACGTAAAAATCCGCCTTTTTTCAACTGTGCGCCAGTGATTGTTGCCGAATCAGTCGGGTTTCGATCACAGCTTGAAGCAATCGGATGTCTAGCCACACTGATGTGCTGTGAAACAGTCTGTATGTGGATGACAATATATAAATATATATATATATATATATATATATATATATATATACGTGTGTGTGTGTGTGTCTGTGTGTGTGTAAAATGATAAATATGTAATTTTAAGGTATGCTATAAATATAAAAGAGGACACTGAGATCAACACCGAGCGGTGACAGTCTGTTTCAGTGCAATCTTCAGGCCCTGTCTTCATTTCCGGAAGATTGCATTGAAGCTTGATAGAGCTTGATAGTAGTTATTTTTAAACTGGGCCAAATTTCGAATACAGCAGACGTTAAAGATCACGGTGCTTCGTGGCACTCGATAAAGATTTTTTATTGCTTCTTCTCCATTCATTTTCCTCACACGGATCTGTCGCTCACTCCAATCAGATGACGCCTCCGATAAGAGAGATGTACGTAGCTGAAATCGCTTTTATACTTTGTCTTGTTAGCGTATTAATAAGAGTTTATATACCTTTCCAAAGATTGAACTCAATTCGCACTTATATCAGTTGCATCACTCGCATATCTTGGATTTCATCGGAGTTTTTGTTGAAATTATGCTACGATTTTATTTGCTTTGATTTCTTCTCCGGTTCTTTACGTGAGTTTGTGAGTTAATATTACATTTTTCTCTGTTTTTTTTGCCGATGTAAATCATGATTTTTATTTCTAATATTGCAACGAATCTTGACTGACATCAAATCCAGAAGTCGGGGAAAAAAGAAGAAATATTTGATGTTTCTTACAGGGGCAATTTATTGAAATTGCATTTATCCGTTTCATTTTCTGTTTCTCGCTTCCTTTATTAAAGTCAAGTTTTTGGCCATATCTACAGCATCTACACAGATCCCGCCCTCCACAAACACGTATATACCCAGATATTTAATATAACCTAACAAATGACCTACCTAGGGCACGGGTGCTATTACCCCTTTGGGACTTCACACACTTACATCAGCGTACCTACCATTTTTCAAAATCAGCTTTGGGGATCGCCATCAGCTGCCTTGTGACTTTCTTTTTAATCTCATCCACGGTCTGAAAACTTTCAACTGCGATGTGCAGGGAACGAAATGCCGACTGTGATTCGTGGGCGATATGAAAAATGAACAAAATCCTGACTGTATGATGAGATGTTTGGTGTATGTCAGGGGTCGGCGATGATCCGATATCATCAGAAAGTAATTTTATTTTACAAAAAACAAAATCTACCTCACCAGGACGAATCATTAAGCAGCTATATGCTTTATTTCTACTATCTTGAAACTATTTAAAATCTCATTTCTGTATTGATATAGGTAAAGTAAAAATCAAACGTCCACACGCTTAACGTGAAACACATTTCGTCTTGGTAATGTAAATTTGTTTCCTGCGAAATAATATTTTCTGAGGGCTTCAAACTATCGGCGAAACATGCCAAAATAAACAATTTTCTAAATTGTCATTCATATATATATATATATATATATATATATATATATATATATATATATATATATATATCATTATGTTATACAATAAGAAATAAAAGATAACACAGTTTAAAATAAGTTGATGTAAAAATGAACGTCGTTCATTAAGTAACATCTTTTAAAAAATATATGCTTTCTGTAAATACAGTTTTACTATCAAAATTCACTGACGAGTAGATGCTATATTCGTGAAACTCCTAGTCGGGAAAGTTGAACATTTAATTTTATTTGTTGCTCTTTATTAAGAACACTTAATATTAAGCATTTCTAACTGTAAAGACTGCTTGCTTTAAACGCATTACACACACACACACACACACACACACACACACACACACACACACACACACACACACACATATATATATATATATATATATATATATATATATATATATATACACAAGGTAACCAAAAAAGTTATGTCTGTTTACTGATTAGTCATTGAATGAAGTTGAAATATATACGAAATGCGTGTAGCAATTGTTTTCAAATTCGGACAGCCGGAAGTAGAAACATCAGACGTTATAAAAATCACGCGCACGCGCACACGGCCATCAGTTATAAGCCGGACAACTTTGAGAAGGATGGAAGTGTTTAGATATCTCGTTCGGGGCTGTTTGCTTTACGACTTCAAAGTGGTCTTATCAGCAGCTGTATCAAGTTGTCGCATATGTCAAGCGTTTGAGGATAGTGCTGTGGTTGAACGTACTGCAAGGCGTTAGTTTCGAAAATTCAAGTTGGGAGATTTGTCTCTCCATGATGAGCCTCGCAGTGGACGACCACAGATCTTGAATGACGGAGTCCTGAAGGCAGCCATTGAAGAGGACAGTAGTCTAACGTGTGGTGAACACTTGCAAGACAGTTCAACGTTTCCGATGAAACAGTTAGACTTAAACTGAGCAAGTGAGTTCCGCAAACGCTGTTGGAGGTCCACAAGAAACAACGAGTGGCAGCCTGCGTATCACTGCTTTCTCGCCACCGTACCGCATCCTTATTCAATCGAGTGCTTACCAGTGATGAAAAGTGGGTTCTGTACGAAACTCCCAAGCGTTCCAGACATTGGTTGTCTCCTCAGAATGCTGTCCCTCACACCGCAAGACCGCCTATGCACCGACGCAAGATTATGCTTTGTGTCTGGTGGACAGGTCGTCAAGTGGTTCATTATGAATTGCTACCAACGGGCCAAACGGTCACTGGAAACCCTTTACTCGCAGAAATTGAAACGTGTGCACCAGGCATTGCGCCAGAAGGAGCCAGCACTGGTGACTCGCAAAGGTGTGCTATTCCTCCATGACAACGCCAGGCCGCATGTCGCGCGAGTGGTCAGGGATACCATACAGCAACTTGCCATCCACCTTATTCACTTGACCTTGCGCCATCCGATTACCACTTCTTCCACTCCCTGGATAATCATCTTCGTGGGAAATCCTTCACCAATGAAGCAGACATGCTCAAAGCCCTCACGAACTTCTTTGCGTCAAAACCCCCCAAGTTCTACCGCAAGGACATTGAACAGCTGAAGACACGTTGGCAGAAGGTACTGGATACCGATGGCGATTACTTCGAAGACTAAATATAAGTTATACATACTGTGAAGTGTTTTCTTTTTTTCCTTTAAAAACGGACAGAACTTTTTTGGTTACCTTGTATATATATATATATATATATATATATATATATATATATATAATGTATATTTGGGAAGCAACCTTTTTTCATTATATAAGGCCGATAAGGAAGATTTAATTCAGTTTTTATAAAGTTTCTCCAACATACTTACGTTTTTTCATTTTGTAGGAGTCAGGAAGTACATAAAATATTTCATAATTTTTATTGTCCCAAGCTCTTTCAACCACTTCTATAGTCATTTTCAAGTTGTTTTTTGTCTCCGGTGCTGTTATTTTCTCTCGTGTTTTAACTGTTACGTTATAATTCATATATATATATATATATATATATATATATATATATATGTAATTATACTCGTCTGGAAAAACCTTAGGTGTTTTGGCTTGCAAATGAACAAACCAATACCCAAGGAAAAATAAGGGATAAAAAAAGAAAGAACTAAGAACATGAAATTGAGGTGAAAACAATCGTCCAGAATCCAAGTTCAGAGTTCAAAGAAAAAAAACCTCCAACACGAGTAAAGCAAAAGTAACTATGTAAAGTGCCCACTAAACTTGGTAGAGCAAATCTAATTATGAACCTAAAGAGCCAGGCAAACCTACCTAGGTTTCACCTACGCGGATCGTCAGGGTACACTGGCCCTGACGCTCCGCGTAGGTGAAACCTAGGTAGGTTTGCCTGGCATTTAGGTTCATAGTTATATATATATATATATATATATATATATATACAAACACATAAATATATATATATATATATATATATATATATATATATATATATATATATATATATATATATATATGTGTGTGTGTGTGTGTGTGTGTGTGTGTGTGTGTGTGTTGCTTCATTCTGCAAAGCTCATCTGTGGTTTACACAATAACTATTCTGAACGGACATTAGTTACAGTTTATGAGAGAAAGAGAGAGAGCGAATTATCTCCCATGGCCAGCAGTTTGATCAAGGCCAGTTCCGCTGAAACCCTCGGTTACGATAATTTATGATTTCGAGCAGCTTTCAAACAGTTTCATCTACTCAATTTCACTCGGAAGGCTTTTTGGTTTTGCTGATTAAGTAATGAGTTCTACACTTTTTACCGACCTGGTTTTACATAAATTCGGTACTTAATCTGAATGTATCTGTCTATATTTCTGAGATGAGGTCTTATGTGCATTATTTACATTATTCGGACTATTGTCCTCATCTTTGTCGCCATATTTATTACAACGTTTAGGCCGTTGTACGCTCCGGTCTTCATCAGGTGGTTGGAATGTCGAACTGAACCCTTTATTTCGCTCACTGGAGTAGACTGTTTTAGTTCCACATGCCATGTCTAATTGATAACTGACATCCATTAGACATGGTACGTGGAACTAGGACAGTCTACCCCAGCAAGCGAAATAAAGTGTTCAGTTCGACATTCCAACCACCTGATGAAGGCCGGAGCGTATAACGGCCTAAACGTTGTAATAAATATGGCGACAAAGATGAGGACAATAGTCCGAATAATGTAAATAGTGTAATCTGAATGTTCTTAAAAATCAGGATCATGGATTATCGTTTTTCAGGAATCAAGTCAATTGCTAATTGCAGAACAGTTTTTTTTATCATAGCTATATATGCTTTGCTAATGATTTTTACTAAAGGAAGTTAATAAAAATAAAATCTACAATATGTACAGCAGATAAAGTATTTAAAATGATAATATCTAAATATCTGACGCTAAAATTATTTAGAAGATAGATATATGTATAAAATATATGCAAACTCAGCCCTTTTAGAATTTATAACCTTGGTAATAAATATTGTTTTCTCTTTTTGCCCATTTTAGTTTGATAAAGTGAAATTGGCAGGTGTGATCTAATAAAAAAACAATTGTTGCTAACTGGGGCAAGTAGTGGCTTATTAATTTTAACGCCTTCAAAATAAAACTTATCTCTATTAATCACATGAAAGACCCCTGCCTACCTGCCTGCCTCCCATCAGCATGGCTGAAGCTAACCGCGTTGCGCCTTCTCGCTCTAACACTCTAAGCTGGCATGAAGTGGAAAGACTATATTGAATCTATTGCTAGGTCTGCTACTAAGAAAGTCAGGTTATTGTATCGTTCTAGACAACTTTTATCTCCAGAATCTATCTTGCATATTTATAAGTCTACCATTCGTCCATGCTTTGAATATTGTTGTTACATCTGAACCGGTGCTCCTGCTATATATTTAGAGATTCTTGATAAAAATCCAATGAACAATCTGCAATATTATTAATCCTGAACTGGCATCTCGGCTTCAGTCACCTTCCCACCGCCGTGATGTAGCTTCCCTTGATTGTTCGAATGAACTCTATGACACGTAGACTTTATGAATTTAAACTCAATAATAGATTGGCGAAGAGGTATCATCAATTCCACGTTGAAATGGCTACATGTAACCGTAAGTTCTATGCTAACAGTTTCTTTTCTTGCACTTCTCGTTTGTGGAACGCTTTTCCGGCTTTTTGCTTACCAGGCAACTTTGATATTAAAAAAAATTGAATGCAATGCCAATTGCTATCTACCAACGTCTTGATTAGTCTATTTTTCTCACTCCTTAATGTTTTTTTTTGTTCCTCTACGATCAGTAACCTCTTGTGTTTTAGTGGCTTCACTGCGTTGCATAGGGTGATATGATTTTTTTTTTTAAAAAAGACTGAAATTATTTCAATTTTTTTCAAGTCATTATATTAAATTATCAAGACTAGGAATTTTTAAAACATTACAAAATACGTTCGGAATGATCTAAGACTTTTTCCAAACAACAAAATATAAGATTTTAAGAAAGATACTCATGTGTAATCTTTTCTTTGGTTTTTATTGTACCGTTAAATTTAGCAAGCCTATTTCAGTCCCGTTTTTTGTTTTTCTTCATTCAAATTTTCGTTTTATATACATCCCCAGTAAATTGGCCAGATTAGTCAAAACAACAATTGAAAAGTCTTTGAAATATAAAAATAGACATTTTTTTTTAAATTACAAAATGCCGCTTAAGTTTCTTTGTCGTTTCTCATGAGTTTCAACTGTTCTGCGAAGTAGAGACTTTCTTCGTGATCTCGTTTGTCGCTCCAGTACGCCAGTCCAAAACAACTAAAAAAGAACACCACACATCCAGTACAGACTAAGCAAACTGCTCCTATCATGAACCTCGGCTGAGACAGGACCGATTCCCAGAGTGAAAGTGATGGCAAAACAGACACATTCACTCGAGACATTAACCAGGTTCTTCCAGAATTTGCGACCGTACACTCCCAAACACCACCGTCTGTCTGCTAAGGAATGAGACAATAAGACATATTTGAAACAATTCATCATATCAAATCAGCAAAGGCGTCTTAATTTTACAAGTTAAACCGGTAAAACAATTATTCGACCCCGGTGTACGAGTAGGGCAATCGAATTTATACGTGGCCTATCCAAGAGGGAAAAGGTGAGTCTCTTACATCTCCTTGCAAAAAGTAGGCAACATTTAAACAGTTTCTCCGAAACCACACACCCTCGCACTGACATTAATTAACGAAGTCGAGAATAATTTTACGTGTTAAGGAGTTGGCTTTGTACTCTTATTATTCTTTGCAATGATAATGTTGCACAAACATTAACCATGAAAGCGAGTCATTTATGAATTTTCAACTACTTTTCATTGCGATATAATTTCAACGATTTCAAGTTTTATATCGAGTTTCATTCTTATTATTTACTGAACTTTGCTTAGTCTGGCACAAGGCCGCAATCTGCTTACAGTGCCTGATTTTCCTAAGTGGTCATCCTTCTCCGTACTGATCAGGCTCAACGCTGCAGGCTTTATGATCAGAATTCTCTCTTTAACCCATATTCGCATGGCTTTATGTTTTCATATATCTAAATTATAATTATAAACTCTAATTTTAGAAAGGGAAAATTTTATTGATATATATTGCAACTTTTCTAAATTTCATCTGATATTTTTAAAAATCAAGCGGCATCGCACTAAAAAGATTATTTCAAATTCTGAAAATTTCATCTTTTCAATATCTGTCAATATTTCTGAGATGAGGTATTGTAACTATTTATACTATTTACATTGTTCGGACTGTTGTCCTCATTTTTGTTGCCATATTCACGTTTCGACCGTTGTACGCTTCGGCCTTCTTTAGGTGATTGGAATTTTGAACCGAACCCTTTATTTCGTCCACCGGGGTAGATTGTTCTAGTTCCACGTGCCATGCCTCTTCCAGATGTCTCAGTTATCCTCCTTTTAACTCATCTCTCCAAGTTTTGTTCACCACTGCAGTAGGCAGGTACTGAACTCACAACTCTATGAGTCAAGTCACTGGATCCAACCAAAGCGCTTATCCACTGCGCCATGGATAAAGGGTTCAGTTCGAAATTCCAATCACCTGAAGAAGACCGGAGCGTACAACGGCTAAAACATTGTGAATATGGCAATAAAGATGAGGACAAAAGTCCGAACAATGTAAATAATGCTAATAATTATGATTGTTTTATTATTATTATTATTATTATGTCTGGTGCAAATATTATCTTCAATGAAGTTTTGCTGGCCTCTTTTCTTTCGTGAATTATATATTGATAAGAAAAAAACAGAAAAGAAAAGAAAACTGTCAGAATCACAACCTTTAAAAATATTTCTCCACATAATGATGCGCATGCTTATTTTGCATCAGATCTGATACTGCGAATGTTCGCATCTATTAATGATCCAACAACCACATTTTTTTAGCAAAATAACCTTCTACTTATTAATTTTACCTGGTTAGTTCCATAAAACAGCTCCTGGCGTATATAAAATGTTAAATTGAATTTTTATTGCGAATTTTCTTGTCAACGTATTTTTGAAATGTCAATCTTCTACGATTTTTGCCCCAATGCGATAAACCTTTTGAGAATATTTGCGTCAGACATCTGAGTTAGCAAGTCGGACCAAGTCTCTTTCCATTGTCAAAAAATCTTGTATTTATTTTTCTTCAAGTTTCTGTCAAACAATTTTTTAAAAATATTGCTGATTTCGCATTTAGCAACTTAAAACTTTTTCCTGTCGTTCGTAAGCATAAGGTTTAAGATAAGCAGACTATCGATTTTCAATTGGAAAATAGACGCAAACACAATCACATACACTTTATATATATTTATATATATATATATATATATTGGCCTATATACATGCATCTGCATAAATGCTTATGTCCATATATATATATATATATATATATATATATATATATATATATATATATATATATATATATATATATATATATATATAACTATTACTATTTTAGATGCTGTTGAGAGGAAAACAAAATAAAAACGTTGTATCAAATTGTGTTAGAATTCATCCGACACTGAACTGGATTTATATCCGATTATTTCCCATTTAAGAAGCAATTTTGAATCTGAGTAATTTTGTTTTTAAATTCCGTTTGTTATTTAAACCGGATTTAGATAGTAATATACAATTTTAAACGACGCCGAAGTTTGAAACTAAATTTAGAAGAACCACAAATGTAGAGTAAACAAATTGATCTGACATTTACTTATCAATATTTATCTCCCTAATACACAAATAAAAAAAATACGGCAAGGTGGAAATATCCGTTACTAAAACTGGCTATCAAATTTCGAATTCAGGTAAAAACGCCATCTTTTGTCTACACTATTTACAAATTTTAATATATTTTATAAAAAGTATTTCAAACTAGCTTCTCCCGTCGCGAACGACGGGTGATAGTTCAGTAAATTCTGTATCTTTACTAGACATCCTGCACAAGTCAGTTATTTAAAGTGGTTAATTGCCCGCACTGGAAATGCACACACTCGCTATCATAGTACCATATCCTGTACTGGTGCACTGTTTGCTACCTATCAGATGTTGCTACAATCGCAGTTTTTTTTTGGGGGGGGGGTTATAGGCGTTTTTCCACCTCCTAGTTGCATGCTGGCCGTTGGCTGCTATAAGAAGCACATTCACCTTTGCAAACCCTCCCAAAGCTTTTTGGATTCTGAGGTTTCCTACTGCTAGACAGTTTGCCAAACAAAGCTGCCCTACTATTTAACCACAGCTAGAGAGAATATATGGATTCATACCTGTTCCAAGGATATTTGCGTGTAAGTGAATTGAACTTGACTGAAATTCGAATTTGTTATCCATCACACCACCCGCACACCCTAGCTTACAGCGCCTAGTATTCCCAAGTGGTCAGCCATTTAGGTAATGACCAAGCTTCGATGATTGGATGAGAATAAATGTTTCAAAGTAATATGACCGTACAATATCTGTCTCTGTCTATATATATATATATATATATATATATATATATATATATATATATATATATATATGTGTGTGTGTGTGTGTGTGTGTTTGAAATATATAACAAATTCCAATCGAATTTACGTATGAGACAGATAAAATATATTACCTTTCATTGATGCGTTAAATCGTACTGAAAATGATTTAAAATTAATTTTTAAAAATCGGCTATCGATAATGCACCAACAAAAATGAAACATCTATTCACACCATGAAAAGAAAAGAAAATTTGGAATAATTATCTATTTCTACTTAAGAGTACTTAAGAATTTGTTACATTGAATGATGAAGAGAAATGCATTGAAAATACTTTTAAACTATACCAATACGGCAATTATTTTTATATATTATAAAGCGCAAAAAATCCTTTCGAAATTCAGAAAATTAAATATATATATATATATATATATATACTTGATACAATTAGACACATACACTACCAACTCAACGACGACTACAACGGAAAAGAGCACACGCACGCATACACACACACACACACACACACACACTCACACACACACACACACATATATATATATGTGTGTGTGTGTGTGTGTTTAGGCAGTATATCTTCATTCAAACATGTTTCATTGAATAATATAGACATATGTCTATTTTTATAAAATCCTTTCTTGTCCTAAAATCAGATGTTAAGATGAAATTCATCAAGGAAGGTGCCGTAGTTTTTTCCTACCCAATTACTTTCTATCTTCTCCAAGATCATCCTCAGGGCTGAATTACAAAAACAAACTTATTGTAACTGTGATAAAATCTGCATTTCGTTGTGATGGTGATTTAAAAAAAAAACCCCGCGTGAACGCGCTCTGTTATAACTATTTTAAAATTTTTAATTTGTCTGTTGTAGACAAGCGTCCCAATATAAGGGAGCCAGCCAGGAATTGGTAGAATTTCAAAAGGGCTTTAAATGTTTGTTATATGCACTTCAACACGTTGCTGCAATACTCGTAATAAACTTTGTTGGGTGCTGATTGATTGATTTTGATATTGAGGGCCTCACGACACCTTCCTTAATGAATTTCATCTTAACATCAAGAAACTGATTAGAGAACTGGAAAGGCTCAGTATAAAATAAATAGACATGATGTTTCAGTGAAACATGTTTGAATGACTATATATATATATGCAGAACCGGCGTGTCTTACTCCCGAAATCCCCGACCGGAGGGACATTTTTTTGCCCCGTTGTGGCCACTGCCATTTTTTCAGCACTGTTTTATGGCCATCCGCCATTTTTTAAAATTATCTTTTAAAATAACGTCAGATTGTTAGTCGTCAACTAATAATCTACATTGTATATTTTTGCATGGGCGGGACGTAGTACGCAGGAACATCCGATGAGGTTGGAACCCCAAAAAGGTTAGTTTCAGTAGCATTTTTTTGTTTTTGTTCCTTTTACTTTTTTTTTTTACGTGAGTTATATTGTCAGTCATTAACTATAATAATCGACAGGGCCGGCGCTTACTACCCCAAACCTGTTAGCCGCGTGGGGGCCCCATGCCTACTGGAGTGGAGGGGGCAGAACTGCTAATTTCAGTATCGATTATTTTTTTAAATTATAATTTTCTGTCTGAACAGTTCTTTTAAATCAATTTATGCATTTATTTAGCTATGGATCGTATTGGAGAAAATATTTTTAGAGACAGACTCAGGTGAAAGAGACACTAGTAAGGAACGCTAAACCGTCTATGTAAATGTAAATTGCGGATTACGTTATTCGTCAAACGTTGATGGAAAAGTTCTACCCCTAGGCTACCACTAACTCTAAAAAACCCTAAATGACCCTGATTTTTCTGTCAACCGATTGACAAAACAATAACTATATCATGCCAACATAGATTTTATAAAAAAATTTTATAATCCATGCAATATTTGTATACCATGGCATAATGATGCAATGTGCAAAAAAATTCAGAGAAAATTGTTATATTAATGAAATTAAAAAAAATGGAGTCAAAAAATGTATTTGTACAGAATTATAATACCTTTTTAATACTTTGTAACATATCCCTTACTCAAGTCAACAGCAATCAGTCTCTTTCTGTAGCTTTTAATCAATGATTTGCAAGTTTCCGTTGGTATTTTACTCCATTCTTCTTTGCATATTCTCTTTAGGTCCAGGATGTCTTTTCAAAGCTCTTTTATGAACCTAAATTTTTAATAGATGCCACAAATTCTCTATTGGATTTAAGTCTGGAGACTGTGGTGGCCATTTGAGTGTATGGACATTGTTTTCAATAAGCCATTTTTTGTAAATTTAGCCGTATGTTTAGAGTCATTATCTTGTTGCAAAACCCATTCATTTGGGAGTCCAAGCTTGACCCAAACAAATTAGAGTCCAAAACATCTTGGTATATTTTTGAATTCATTCTCCGATCTATTGTCTCTAAATTACCCGTACCATGAGCAGAAAAACATCCCCAAGCCATGATATTGCCACCACCGAATTTCAGCATTGGGGTTGTGTTCATCAGTGCAAATCCTGTGCCGACTTTTCTCCAAACGTCGTTCCTTGAATTACGCACAAATAATTCGATTTTTGCTTCATCCACCCATAAAAGACTTTCCCAAAATGATTCAGGTTTATTCTTATGCTCACGAACAAATTTTAACCAGGCATCCCTATATATCTCTTTAATAGTAGTGGAGTTCTTTTGTTTTCATTTGAAAACGCTATATTAGTTGACTTCTATGAAGTTCATTGCTTATTTTTCGCTTCGCAACAATAATACCTGAGGCTTTTAATTCTTCCTGTATTTCTCTCTGAGTAGTAATTGGATTTTCTTGAATTTTATGCTGAATTCTTCTCATTGATCTCGGAGAAATCTTGCGTGGTGCACCAGATCACGATTTGTTCTCAACAGTTTTCACCTTTTTATACTTAGCAGTAATGGAACTAATAGTAGTAAAAGGTATATTCAGGATATCTGCTATTTTCCTATAACTTTTGCCTTCCTTCCAATGTTTGATGATCAGTTCTTTTTGAGAATTTGATAGTTCCTTGCCTTTCTCCATGATGATAATTATTGTGTATGATTTGTGTTCGGAGATAACCTTATTTAAGAAATGAGTTGCGGAATGTTCTAGATTGTTCCAGTAATAAGATAATTGGAAGAATCTAGCAAACTCTTACAAAGACTTATTTAAATAACGGTAATTTAAGCCTTTTCATAGTAAAAACCTATTTTGTACGAATACTTTTTTACCTCGAAATTTTATAAATAACACTTAATTTAATTTTTAACAATTTAATTGTTTTTGCATATTGCAGCATTATGAAATGGTGTAAAAATATTATATGGATTTTAAGTTTTTTCATAAGTTATAACTATATTAATTAAAAAATTTCATGGTGTACGAATATTTATCCCCCCCCCCCACACACACACACAAGTGTAAGTGCGCGCGCGCCTCAGTTGCTGTTCGTGGTATTTCAGTGTTCATCGTTAATTGTAGTTGATCGCATAAAACAAGAAAGTTGTTAAAGAATAATTTCTTTCAAAATTATGTTCCGAAATTGAACATTTTGTTTCAGCCGATGCATTCTTCAACTTTTGTTAGTTGTAAAATCCTTAAGAAAAGTGGAAGAAACTTATTTCTTCATGAAATGACAGCAAAAAAAAACCCACTCAAATCAGTTAATTTCAGCAATACTGAATTTACACATTGCGATCATCCACGTGATTCCTGTTTATATACGGAGGTGGGGTTCTGAACACGTATTTTAGCAAGTATAGGTAAAAAAGATACACTGATGAGATTCTATACGAGCATGAAATGCACCTGGTCGACAAGCTAATATCTTAGTTTCTTGGTTTGTTTGTTTTTTATCGTGATTAGTTTCAGTAGAAAGCAAAAAATGTTTGTTTCGTCTTCCTGAAAATAATCTGAAAACAGGAAAATAATTTCCGTGTATATACTCTTCAAAAGTGAAATAAAAACATTGCCATAATATATTTTCATAATTTTAAAATATGGCCAAATGAACGAAGTACTTTTAAATTAATGACACGAGTAAATACTGTAATAGTTAGGAACGAGTAATCGGTAAGGCGAGTTCGAATCCCGGTCAAGTTTGTTATATTGACTTTCACACAAATACCCTTGGGAAAGGTATGAATCCATCTCTTTGCCTCTTTCACTTATGAGTTGAATAAGTATGTCTGACCGTGATAAAAGATATTTTCCAACCACAGTTCGCAGTTTTTTCATCCAGTTCTTTTTTATGATCGTATCAATGATTTAATCACTGAAGATTTTCCGCGAATGCGGCATTCTTCTTCTTTATGTTTCGTGTCTCCTCAGGACGTAGGCGATCATGACTCTCCACAATTTCCTGCCTGTCCTTTGGAGCTCTTAATAAACTTTGTCTTTTCGTTAGTTCTACTAAACTCTGTTCTGCCATCCATTTACACAAGCTCGCCAAGTATGTTATGCGTTATATTTTTTGCGGTCAATGTGTCTGTGAGTTTCAGAGTTTCCAAGCCTTCCTTCCTCATTATGTGCCCCAGAAATTTTAACAGTCTCTTCCTGATGTTAATTATGTTTCTTTTTTGTTTCCATTTTCTCTAAAAAAATCGTTGTTATTCACATGATCGGTTCATTGTATCCTCAGCATCCTCCTGTAGAACCGCATTTCTGTTGATTCAAGTCTTTTCTTCATACGTGATGAAATTGTCACCCATTCACTGTTATATACGAGGACGGATATAACGTAACAGTCTCGTAAAAGACATCTCTCAGCAATCCAACCTCTTCGAGTATCAACATACCCCCAAGTAGTGTCACATTTGGTCGTTTTAAAATAATTTGTTTCATAGGGAACAATTAATAAATCGCAAAGACTTCTTTTTACATTTAACATGAAGTTGATTTTTACAGCCTGCTATGTCTATATCTATAAAACTATTAACTATAAGGTGTTATCAATGGTAAATACTGTCCTGTAGAGAATTATTGCGAGAAAAAAAAAACGATTGAAATAACATGAAACCAAATATTCCATAATATATAAAGATCAAAATGTGTAGATTTGTCATCTCAAAATCCGGAAAATTATATATATATATATATATATATATATATATATATATATATATATATATATATATATAAGTGAACATTGAAGTCAACACTTAGAGGCGACAGGCAGTTTCATGCTAGACGCAATCATCAGGACACATGGCCTGACGATTGCGTCTAGCATGAAACAGACTGTCGCCTCTAAGTGTTGACTTCAATGTTCACTTTTATATTTACACACGCTCTATCTCTGATATTGAGCACTTTATCCCATAAATATAGCATACCTTAAGACTATATTTCTTCATATATATACAGGGTGTCCATAAAGTTCGTGTGCACTTTAAAAAAATTCATAACTTTATTTGTATTTGCAATAGAAATAATTTGCAAAAAGGATTAGAAAGAAGTAAATCTATATTTTTTAAGGTTTTATTGAAATTTTATTGAAGTTTCCACATATCCAATACAAAGGGTAATACGATTTTGCAGTTCACGGAAAACATTTGCCAACTGATTTACAGTAATGCCTGAAATCACATTAGTTATTTTAGCTATACTTAAAACTAGGTCCATTAAACGTTATAACATTTTTTACAGATTATTTCTATCGCAAATAGAAATAAAGTTATAATTTTTTTAAAGTGCACACGAACTTTATGGACACCCTGTGTATATATATATATATATATATATATATATATATATATATATATATATGTTAAAGAAAAACAGACCACTTTAAGGCTCCATGTAATAATTTATTTCACCATAGCCCTTTTAAAGGACGTTGGATCATCAGACTACACTTCCAAATTATTAAATTATTACCTCTGAATTTATATTGAGCTCTCAGGATTTCATCCTCCCTGGGACTACCTATACGGATTACCAAATTTTTCTTAACTCAACTATATATATATATATATATATATATATATATATATATATATATAATATATATATACAGGGTCTATCAAAAGTACTTTAAAAAAAGCAACTTTATGTCAAATGAAAAAACGACAGCTTTTCAGACATATATTTATATGGACTTTTGCCCTTCTTTTGGTGTTAGGAAGCCGCCCCCAAAGTTTATAAAAGGGTTTTTGATATATCTTGTATATGTTAAAATTCAGATATAAATAAAAAAATATATCTGTAAAATAATAAAATATATATCAATATGAATAAAGACTTAAGGAAAACCTATCTTAACCAAGGTGTTTCGTCCTGTGGTGGACTTTATCAAGGCAAAATAAAGATTTAATTTTGCAACATGTATTCTGTTGAGGGGTCTTCCCTTTTTACACACATGGACTCACTCAGGGTATACATATACTACTGCTAGTGAATACCCAGACAGTCGGTAGAGAGTAGAATAACATAGCGGAAAGAGTCACTGTAGGCGAGCACGTAGACTCAGTAACAAGTCATACAGCGATACGTCGCTACCAAAGACTATATATATATTTGTCTACTAACCCCGCATTCCTGGAACTACTAACCTGTATTATCAGTTTGTATTATTACGTTAATACATTTATTTTCCTATATTCATTCTTGGCGTTTGTTATTATTTGATACCGGATTTCATCCCGGAATCCACAACAACTTGGCGACGAGGATATCGAAATCCCACGGGAAGAAAAAGAACAATTCTCTCTCGTCGACCACAACAACTGGGTGACGAGGACTGCGACCTACAAAAAAAATTGCCGTTTGCCAGTGTCCACAACAACTTGGCGACAAGGATTAAAATACGGAAAAGCAAGTTTTTCGTAAGACGCTTATCATGGAGGAATTTAAAAGTATTTTAGTAGAACTTGTAAAATACCAAAATGAACAGCAATTACAACTCCAAGAAAGAATGGAAGAGAAGTGGTAAAAACAATTACTACAAACGCAGAAGGAAAATGAAGAAAGACAAATGCAACTCCAGGAACTAATATTAAAGGTTGCGGGTAACAAACAACAAAATATCGCAGACTTTTTCTCAAGACGCAGTGTGGAATACGATAGAAACATTCAATTACTCTCTAGAAGAGGATAAAAATTTCGGGGGCTATTTCAGACGTTATGAAGACATCTACAACATCGATTGTCAAAACTGGACGGAAGCAAAGAAGCTATTTCTATTACTCAGAAAATTAGGAACAGAGGAATACACAAAATTTGTGGATTACATCTTGCCAGAAAAGACAAATGAGTTAACGTTTGACCAAGTAGTTACATGCCTTACAGAGCTTTTCAGTCCAAAGATGTCACTATTTCACAAAAGGTGGAAATGTCTTAACCTCGTAAAGGACGAAAAGGAGGACTACTCCATGTTCGCTGCAATCGTGAAGAAACATTGCGACGACTTCAAGTTGGCAGAATTAACTCCGGACAATTTCAAGTGTCTTATTTTTGTACAAGGGTTAGTCTCAGCTAAGGATAATGAAATGCGCAAAAGAATACTTTCAAAACTGCAAAATGAACCTGGATTAACACTACAAAAATTATCAGAAGACTACCAAAAATGCCTGAGTATAAAGAAAGACTCGAAGGATATCGAGGAGTCAAGAGTAGCACATATACGTAAGTTGAACAAAAGTTTACGTTTTTCACCCTCCCCAACAAACATTCTATAATAATGAAAAGAGATTTTCACCCTACTCGGAAAGAAAACAAAAATTCTATAATAATGGAAAAGTACAATGTATAGGGCAAACAATGACAAAAATCTAAGCAAATATAAGCCCCCTCCATCTGCATGTTATCAATGTGGAGGATTACACTGGAATAAGGATTGTCATTTTAAATATAAAAAATATCTAGCGTGTGGAAAAATGGGTCACAAGGCATACCAATGTAGGAACAGAAAATTTACTAGTAAAATAAGAGCTACTAGAATGCACGATGAAGACAATATTAACATAAGAAAATACGTGGAACTTGAAATTTTAAATAAAAAGATAAAATTACAACTCGACACAGGTTCGGATCTAACGATAATTAACCTACAGACATGGAGAAAGCTTAATAGACCGACCATGATACATACACAGAAAATTGCTAAGTCAGTTTCAGGGAAGCGTATAAAATTCGAAGGAGAAGTGATCTTAAATGTGAAATTCCACGGAAAAAAAAAAAAAACTCAAGATATTCGTAGTGAAAGATACAGAAAATCTGGTGGGCACAGACTGGATGCAAAAGTTCGACGTATGGGATTTACCTATCAGTTTTTTTGTGAGAAGATAAAGCTGAACCATCAGAAGCGACAAAGTTAAAGGAAGAATTACATAATCAATGTCCCGAAGTATTCTCGAGCGATTTGGGACGAGGTAACAAGTTTGCCGCTAGAACTGAATTAAAAGAAAATGTCCAACCAGCAGTAAAAAAGAAGCGAGACATGCCGTTTGCCTGCAGAATACGGTCTGTGTGTGATAAGTTATTGCCGAACAAGAACAAAAACCAGCATACACCTATAGTACTCAAGAGATCATTCGAACCAGATACAATAATTAACAGAATAGGAAATGTGGTGTACAGAATACAAGGCGAAAAGTTTACTTAGAGAAAACATATTGACCAAATACAAAATGAGATTCACCTTTTTACACAAATGGACTCACCCAGGGTATACATATACTACTGATAGTGAATACCCAGACAGTCGGTAGAATAGTAGAAGAGCACAATAACGTAGCGGCAAGAGTCACAGTAACGAGCACTTAGACTCAGTCAGAAGTCATACAACGATACGTCGATATCAAAGACTAATATATATATTTGTCTACTAACCCCGCATTCCTGGAACTACTAACCTGAATTACCAGTTTGTATTATTACGTTAATACATTTATTTTCCTATATTCATACTTGGCGTTTGTTATTATTTGATATCGGATTTCATCTCGGAATCTACAACATATTCATAAACAAAAGGAGGAACATTGTTAGGTTTCCAAAATTTATAAATTTAAGACAGCTCAAAAATATTCTTCAGGCTAACTGTGAAAGTCAAAGTAAACTATGGAGGATTCTCAGTGAAACAATTTAATGTCTAATAAACCAATTTGAGTAAATGTTGTTATTGTTGTTGACAAACTTTTTTTAAAATTTGTTTTTATTTATGTTTTTTACTTTTTTATTAGTTTAATTATTATTTTATTTTAATTCAATAAACTATTTATGTATTTATCTATCTTAAGTAATAAAAGATTTTTACCTAACCGTTTTTTTATAATTTAAAAAAAATTGTCTGGTCATGTATGTTAACTTGGGAAAGGAATATATCTTTTAGGAAAAGAGATATTTGGAAAAATCCGGGGCGCAGATTTAAAAACATTTCACACACACGCACACGCACACACACACACACACATATATATACACACACGCGTGTGTAAATATAAAGGTGAACATTGAAGTCAACACGTATAGGCGACAGGCTGTTTCATGCTAGACGCAATCGTCAGGCCACAATACACACACACACACACACACACACACACACACACATATATATATATATATATATATATATATATATATGTATATGCACACGTTCAATGAGTTGTATATTTGTGGATTATAAAATATATAAAATATTTAATTTCTACGATATCTGCTTAAGCATTCTAATTAAATTACAAAACATTCGAATATGTTGAAATCGTTTCTTGACCACCAATAACTTTTCTTTATCTCATCGTATGAAACTGTAGAAAACATTTAAGAAAATTATTATCAAAATGATTGAAAATACTGCAAAATCACGAAAGAGAAGAGACCACACATTCTTTAAATTCAGGTTGCGAACAACCAAATCCTGTCTTGCGACCTCATTGCTGGAAGCAGTACTGACGACAAACTGGTTTGACTGGTTGACTATCAAATTTATAATTTATGATATAGTTCTGAATAAATATTGAAGAGACAATTAAAAAAATAAAACAAATAAAAATAAAATTTTAGATTTTTTTAATAGAATATTTATGTGACAAGGGTGACTCATCCATAAAGAAAAAAATAATCTTATCAGCCGTTATATAAAGTAATACCATTCGGATTTAACGCTGCACACAAAAATGTACAAACATTATTTTCCGTGAAAGAAAGATATCATTAAATTAAACTTACATTTTCATAAGAGCAATGTCATCAGAAAGTAGGTGTTAAAATTTGTTAATAATAAAGTTAATTCAATATAAGGCCAAAGAGCCACTCAAAGAAGAGGTTTACTGTTTAAATGGTTATTGTGAATGAGATATATCTTTTTCGACAATTCACCCCAAGCAAGGCGATAATGTTACTAAGACACAAGGGGACTAATGAGAAAAGAAGAGAATAAAAATATTTTAGAAAGAACCGAAACACAATCCTAATGGGATTAACCTCTACTCCTGTTCAATAGACGGATAAAGAGTATGAACTGGAGTATCGGCGAAACTTTTATAAATATTATTTTCTATTACTTATTATATATTATTTATTTTTATTACTTTCTATTATTTATCATTTAAGAAGTTACAGTTATTATTTTATTTCCTTTGATTTCTGATGTGTACTCATTTCTTTCCGGGACTCACCCAGGGACTTAAGGTTAGAAATGTCAGCATGACGTTTCCCATTGAAAAAAAAATTACATAGACAAAGCCTTTCGTAACGTGTGGGCTGTACTCGTGGGAACAATTTTTTGTATTTCTTTAAGGCATGGGCTTTCAGGGATCCCTTCAATTAGCCTAGTGGAATCTTTTCCAACCAATCTGAGGGCTCCAACTACAACGGGGATTGTTGATGTTCCCATGTGCTACATTTTTGAGATTTCGATTTCAAGGTCCTTATATTTTGATAGCTTTTTGAAGATCTTCAAAGATACATTGCAGTCTGCAGGGAATGTCATATCAATAAGGAGACATTTTTTGTGTGTGCGATCCTTGACTATAATCCGCTTACTATGATGCTCAGCGGCAAAAGACAAAAAAAAAACAAAACAACTGGCACTGAACAATGCGGGAAATTCCATGTGTAGTGGTTCCGAGGTTCTCGCCAGTGAGGAGTTCAGCCAAGAGACAGTAACTTCAGCAAGTTTCGAGATTGTACAGGCTAAAACTGTTCATGGCGCTGATCTACGTGCAATATATCCAGGGCAGTGATGTTACGGTATTGTCGAACGAAGATTTCCTAAACTGAAGTCAACAGCCATTGTATTCCCCGATGGAATCAACAGTCATGCACTCGTGTCTAAAGCGAGCCTTTAAAGTCGGAGGATATCTGCTGTTGTCTGAGCCGGAGTAAAATGGGCTCAACCAGGTCTACGTTACCCAATGCACTCTACGCATAAAATATAAAATAGGGTAATATAGAAGGAGTTATTCAAGTGCTCAGTTAAGCAGTGACCCCACGACTACACCCACTCATGGAATGATTATGATACAGTTATATGTCAGTGGTGTGAAAAAACGTTTTTAAATTACAATTCAAGTTCTTCCCGATGAAATAAAATATATACAAAGATTTTTGGTATGTACCACACCACCCCAACTATATTACAATATGTCAGAATATAGCACGTTTACTAATCTCTTCCTTTCTTCTCTGATAAAGGGATGGGCTTCTTGTTGATACACACGACGAGGGATGCCGTATCAGGGCCGGTGCGTCTTACCCCGGACCCGGTGGGCGTTTTGGGGGGCCCAGTTGTGACTTCTTCCATTTTTTTCAGCAGTTTTATGGCCATCCGCGAGTTTTTAATTATATTTAAACTGACGTTACATTGTCAGTCATCAATAATATACGTCGTGTATCTGCATGGTCATTGCGGTGCGTACTACGCAGGGACCCCCGACGGGGTTGGGGTGTCAAAAGCTAGATTCAGCAGCGATTTTTTTTACTTTTTGTACATTTTACTTTTTTCTACCTAAGTTATATTGTCAATCATCGACTATAATAATGGACAGGGCCGGCGCTTACTACCTCGAACCTCTCAGCTGTGTCTTGACCGCATGGAGAGTGGGAGGAAGAAGTGCTAATTTCAGTAGGGTTTTTTTTTTTTAATTGTAATTTTTTTTTTATGAACGGTTATTTTAAATCAATTAAGAGAGTAAAAAATCTCGGTAAAATCATTTTTTTATTCTGTAATTAAAGAGAATTGATTTTTTTACTAATAATAATACTAACCAGAAGTCCATGACTAGTAATTAACTATTTTTGACATTTCTAGAAAGATAAAACCGAGAAAATGATCGCTTAAAAAATAAAAATGTTTAAAGATTTCAACACATGAAAAACTTTCCCGAAAACTGAAATACTGTTTTTAAAACAAATTTTTAAGAGAATCCCATTTGTGTTGTGTTGGAATCTTTGTGAAACTTTTTTTACAGATGAAATACGCTGGCGATTAATATTTATGGAAATATAAAAATTTGCAACTTAAACATTTTTTCGAGTAAAATTCAGTCCTGAAAATATTGGTGGTCATTACAAAAAGAATAATTTTTTCTCAGATTTAAAAAAAAATAATAAAGACTATTCATTATAAAAGTAAATAATGAATATGTACTAAAATTTTCATTTAAATTGCATAATTCCCTGATTTTTGGTAATTTAAAAAAGAAACCGCTGCGCCCCCACCACCACTAATTATCTTTCGAGGATTTGTGGCCCCTAGGTAGGGAAACTTTGAAATAGACATGTAGTAGAAAGAGGGGTCCCGTATCAAAGTTTTGGGGGCGGGGGCGAGACTCTACCGCCGGTCCTGTGTTGCATAATGAATTATTAGTCATGGTGTTTTTCTATTGCTTTCACATTTACGTCGTAAGTACAGTTCAGTACTAGTCAAGCAACTCATACTAGCAACCGCCGATCTATGCAATTGGAGGGCTACTGGCTGCCCCTTGTTTTGACCTGTCTGGCTCGGTCGGACCTAAATAAATTCCTGTCAGCGTAGTTCGCAGGAGTATGCTCTACCACGTCAAGGTCCTTAAACATGGACGAGAAAGGTAATAAAATGTCTAAATATTCATCACGTTGCCAGAGAGCATTGTTTTCTATCGTTTAAAGGAAGGAGGAGGAATTGGCTGGTTAATAAAAGAAAGTCGATATTCTCTCTCTCCCCTTCTCTCTCTCTCTTATGTCACTTCAGGACTTGGCTGATCATGGCTCTTCACAACTTCCTGTCTTTTGTTAGTCGGTCGGCAAATACATTTCGCCATTAACCCAATCATATCTATTTCCAAGGACGCCGCTACCCTGAAATTTTCTTATGAAGTCGAATATAACATAAATAGATTGTAATTTGCATCAATTTGAAAATAGGAAAAGAAACATAAATTTATGAATCGTGTTATTACGATTGTCTACAGAAGCAGACTTTTCACTGTGGGGCAATTAGCAAGACAAGCAACTCACACAAAACAACAACTACGAAAAGATGAAGAATTAGAATGATTAATTAGGTTTCACCCGCTTACTACTCTTTTTCCTCTAAATAATAATAATAATGAAATTACTGTCGGGTTGTTTATGGTGCATTCACACCGTTTGCTTAAGCAAAACATGATTAGCCCTTTATTATTTATAAAAATGTTGATCTTGTTTCATCGGAGGTAACTTATTCCCATTTGGCGATTACTTTCAAAATGGAAACTAATCATATCAAGAGAAAAAAAAATCAAGTACGAGGGTGGATCTTGAATATTGGCAAAATCTACTTTCATCTGACCAAATTACAGACTGCCAAAATTCATAATCTTTGCTCTCAAATTTTCTCGCCAGTCCATACGCCTGTTCCTGACAACCTCTGAAATCAAGGGTTTCTTTCTTGCAACTCTTCTTTGATAGCCTAGCTCTTTCAAAATCTTTCTCATCGCATATGGCGACATTTCCATGCTGTTGGTGACATCTTTGGCGCCCTGACGACTTGATTCGTAGTTATTACATGAATTTTGTCAGCGAATGATTTTTACCATTATCCAATCACGACTATTTCCAGGAATACATCTTTAACCCGAAACTTTACATATACTCATATAACATCACCTTAAATAGATTACAATTTTAACTTTGAAAATAAGAATAGAAACTTCTAGCTCCGTATTCGTGTAATTAGGATTTTCTACAGAAACTCTTCGCCATGGGGCAACTAGACAGCAACAAAAAGATAATGTAAAGAATTTAAAGAATGAACTCGATTTGATATAGCTGCAACCACAAAAATATTCTGATCGGTTGCACGACTGTTACGTAATTTAGACTCGATTTGTTCAGACAAAATCTAATTATATTTTCATTAGTTCCCAAAATTTCAGTTTGACACCAATTTAATTATTTGACTAATTTTTGATTGATTAGCATTCATTCCTCAGTGGTTCGTATTCTGCCATTCATTTAATAAAACTTATCAAGTAGTTTTCTCCATACTTTCTTTTCCTTTTCTTGCTGTTAATGTGCCCCGTGGATGTTAACTTTTCCAAGCATTCTTTCCTCATTATATGTCCCCAAAACTTCAGCTGTCTCCTATTTTTTGTAGAACTTCTTCATTTCGCACATACTTCGTCTATCTATTTACAGTATTCGGACTATTGTCCTCATTTTTGTCGCCATATTTATTACAACATTTCGGCCGTTGTACGCTCCAGCCTTCTTCAGGTTGTTGGAATGTCAAACTGAACCCTTTATTTCGCTTACTGGGGTGGACTGTTCTAGTTCCATGTGCCATGTTTAATGGATGTCAGTTATCAGTTATCTCTTGTTAATTCCCCTCTCCAAGTTCTCCACCGCCTTAACCAGGTATTGAACTCACACTCTTTGGGTCCTGTCACTGGATCTAACCAACGCTTTTATCCACTGTGCCATGTGTTTTCTGTCGTTTGAAATATTTTCTTCATCTCTCGGGAAATTGTCCAGCATAAATTTCCATATAGGAGATTAGAGATTATATAGCAGTCCAACATTGTTATAATAAACATATATTATTTAGTAAAGTGATATAGTTGAAATCTAGCGTGACGTGCTGTACTACGCCATTTTTGTTGCAATTCTACGATTCTATTGGCTTTTCGCATGGAAAGGGCTATTGACCCTACTCCCAACTTCTTTTTTACGAAGTAGATCTTTAATACTCAACTATACAATGGCCTAAGAAAAGTTTTTAGCCAGGAGAAATAAACTAGATCCAATTTTAAAATTTAATTACGTAATCCCTACTCAACATAAATAAACAGTATTTGGAACTAGTATAGAGTAGGTCCTCCATTTGCTAGTTTCAGTGCTTGTATTCGATTTTTCATGGATTTGATCAAGTTATCAACAATCGTCTGAGCCATATTTTGCCACTCCTTTAGCAATGTTTCTTTAAGGTTGCCACTGATATGATTTTGGTTGCATGCTCTAAAAGTTTTCAGTCAAAGAGCTCCCAAACGTGCTCTATTGGATCCATGTCAGGATTTTGGGCTACCCATGGCAGTGACTTGATTCCTTGCGATTCCTTCCAAGTCTTTGCCGGTTTGCTCGTATGACATGGCGCTCCATTTTCTTGAAAAAAGTAGACATTCTTGCCAATCTGATTGGTTTCAAATAGTGTGAGTAGTCCTTTCTCTAATATTTGACAGTATTTTGGAGCATTTAACCGCTCGTCAATAAGAATCAGCCCAGGTTTCCCTCCAGACTAGACAGCGCCCCACACCATTACTCCAGTCCTTCCATGTTCACGGTCGCCTGCAAACATTCAGTGTTTCAAGTCTCATTCTGTTTTCTCCAAACAAACCTGTCTCGAATTCGAATATTAGTAGAATCTACTTTCATCTGACCAAATTACAGACTCTGCCAAAATTCATCATCTTTGCTCTCGAGTTCTCTCGCCAGTCCATACGCCTGTTCCTGATAACCTCTGAAATCAAGGGTTTCTTTCTTGCAACTCTTCTTTGATATCCTAGCTCTTTCAGAATTTTTCTCACCGCATATGGCGACATTTCCATGCTGTTGGCGACGTCTTTGGCGCTCTGACGACAGTTTCCGATTACTTCCCTCTTCGGTGCCCTTTTCGTTCGCTCAGACACGATGCTTGGTCTTCCTGGACGTCGTTCCACATGACAATGGCCTTCTTCATTAAATTTCTTGACAATATTATTAACCGTTTGATGATTAGCCTGGGAAAACCTTGCAATTTCTCTATTTGCCTTGCCACACTGATGCCATCCTATTATTTTCCCTCGTTGAACTTCACCAATTTCCTTACTTCCGCGAACTTACATTGCAAAATATAAGTCAACTATCGTTTATAGATGAGAGTAGCTTGATACTAACACGGTATTGCCTGAAAAAAAGAAGATACCTTATTACACAAACCAAAATTGCTGTATTTAATGGTGGCTAAAAACTAATCATGGCCACGGTAACAAAGCCATATCATCCCCACCTACTAAATGTTGTGAGCATACCAGATAAAGACTCAGAACAAGAACACAAGTGAGAATTCTCCTAATCATTGGAAATAAGGAGATAACCGAACTAATTCAAAGAGCCAAAATGCATTAACCTTGTAAAGGACGGTGGTTTAATTGCCGATCTGTCTGAATTAAAAGCTATCGATCAGAGAACGTTGTAATTCTACGTGGTTAACCAAAAACCCAAGAAGATTATCAAGCCCACAGAAAACAATGTGATGAAATCATTTACTAGTTTAGAAGTGAATCTACGAGAAGCTGCTAAGAGGCACGAGCTTTCTGATGTCAGAGATTCTACTGGGGACATCAGACGACTGACTGATTCTTACCAACGTTAACGTTTAGTTGGATCGTTGGAAATATTTACTGCATCTGACGATGTATTATTTCTTCCAATTTCACAAAACAGTGGTGGACTTCCTGATCTTATATGCTGGAATGGGGATTCGATATTATGTTGACTCATGAAACTTTGAGCTCCTTTCCTACTTTTGGCAAAATATTGTGTAATGAATATATACATCATTTTAAGAAGATTTCTCGCTATAATATAGATGAAGTGACCGAGTGGTTAGAACGTTAATATTCTTATCATGAGACCTGGATTCGAACCTCACTATGGTCGATTAGAGACTTATTGGTGACGGGAAGCGCCTGAAAACATACTACAGGTTGAGTCATTGTGACCAAGGGTTCGACGGTATTAGTCTTGTTCGACCGCTGATCGCATTAAATTATGTGCCCACAAAAAATGCAAATGTGCCTGAGCAGATGTCTGCAACAGGGATTAACTAAACATCCAACCAGAGAAGCATAATCGGAAAAGAGCAGCCAGTCATTATAATATAGCTGAAATTATATTGCATTTGGATTTGCCGGTGGTGTAATAGTGGCATGGAATGTGAAATCTGAGAGCCCAGTTCGAATTCCAATCGAGTTCGTTACTTTCACTTCTGCGCAGATACCCTCGTGAAAGATGTGAATCTACTTCTTCTCCCTCCGGCTGTGTGTTAACTGGTAGAACAGACTAGTCTCTTCAGTCTTGGTTGGCAGCCAGTCTAAGAGAAGGACAACTCTGTATTCAAAACCGTTTGTAGTCCTGCCGAAGCACATCCTATGCAGCTAAAGAAAGAATCGTAGACTCTATGACTCTATGATCCCGACTAAGGTCGGCCCCATTTTTTATATATTGCATTTTAAATGCAATATATAATGTTTTTTTTGTTTTAGTTCTTATGCAATACAACGGAGGCTAGGTAAGGAAATGCAAGGGAAACGGAAGAGAGATAATTTTGTGTTTTGTATGCAGAAATTGTTTAGGTCGTTAAAATAAATAACATAGTGGTCTAGCTTTTTCTCTTATTTGTTTGTATGAAAGAAAGATAAAATAACCGAAGAAATCTACAGAATTGAACGGACAACGAATAATCTACTCACTTTTGTATGATACACAGTTAATTCATCTTCTTCCGCATGAGTACCTGTAAAAATGACTTCGCCATTATGACGCCACGTTCTGTTAAGAGTTGAGTAAAGCTCGTAGAGGGCGTCACTATTACAGCTTAACGTCATCAATTCCCGCTCTCTTGCACCAATAGTCGACATGAACGACTGCACCTGCACCACGAAAAACTCCACTATCTGGTCCCAGTACCAATTCTGTGCCATTTTGCAAACATAGACACCGCTATCCTCCGGCCTAGCGGCTAAAATCGTTATTTCATTCACCAATGGCTTGTACCACGTGCGGGAAGGATCAATGCGCAGGGACTGGCTGTTAAACTCCCAAAAGAGGTCGGCCATCGGGAATCTTTCGTAAATCAACGTGGTCAGATTGTTGTTACAGCGGAGAGAGAAGCTCATTGACGTGATTATCATTGACTGGTGGTATGAATGCCGGAAGTAGTAAGCAGCCTTTGCTCTTATATAAGCTGGGAGAGGTTCCTTCGTTTCCCCGCGGCGTTTGGGGCGATGTTTTAAAAGAGATGCCGATTGTTCAATTGGCTTGTTGTTAGACATTGGGATCTGATACGAGTCGGCGAGGACTGAAACATAGATTGTAAGGAAAAAACAATGACACAGAATTCATAAATTATTAAATTTGCTGAATAAAGTAAAAACAAATAGAATGAATAAAATATATTACCTTCAAGAAGTAGTGGTCATGGCTCGCCAAAGCTTTCAAATTCAGTTTATAGTACTTATCTCGCAAAGCGGGAGAGTCCTGCTATTTAAAGGATAATTCGAGGTAGAAGAATTGGTTTCATGCCTTTCCCAAGAACACATGTACGAATAATTTTCAACAAAGACCTTCCTGATGTCATCAAGTCGGTATCTATCTTAAAATGATCTCCAGGAAAGCGACTCGTTGCGCCTTCTCGGGCTAACATTTTCCGTTGACATGAAGTGGAAAGATTATATTGAATCAATTGCTAGGTCTATTGCTCGGAAAGTTGATTAAATGTGTAGTGCTAGACTGATTTTCGCTCCAGAATCTGACATATTAATAAATCTACCATTCACGCGTGCATTGAATATTGCTGTCACACCTTCTACCATATATTTAAAGATTCTTGATAAAATCCAAAGAATAATCTGCAATGTTATTGGTACTGACCTGACATCTCAGCTTCAGTTATTTTCCCACCACCGAAACGTAGATTCCCTTTGCCTTTTCTATAAATATTTCCATGACAATTGTTCTAATAGTCTTTCTTCTTTGGTAACCTGGACTTTAAGAGTTTAAGTGCAGTACTAGATTGGCAGCTAGGTCTCACCATTTTGCAGTTACAAGCTGTAAGTTTCTTCCCTCATACCTTTCGCTTACAGAACTCTCTTTCAGCTTTTTCCTTTCCATTAAACTTTGATTTTTAAGCATAAAAGTAGTTTAAATTAAGTAATAGTCTTTGTTCATATAGTGTCTGCTCCTTTTGGTTTCCTAGTCTTCCACTCTCCGTTTGACTTTCATAGCAATTGACCAACTGGCAAAAATCCTCTGTGTGTGTGTGTGTATGTGTGTGTGTGTGTGAGAGAGAGAGAGAGAGAGAGAGAGAGAGAGAGAGTCTGTGTGTGTGTTTAGGGGCCGGGCGGTAAACCTGGGTGACTAAAGTTCTCAAGACAACAAACTAAATAGAGAGAGAACGCCTTGGGTTTTTACCCCATTAAAAGCTAAAGTCTTTGGCTGATTGATTGAAAGTCGCAAGCTCAATGCCTACGCCGAGTAGTAGATTTTATTTTTCTCTTCGACAACAATTTAAATGCAATGCCAATCGTTATCTTCTGTCTTCTTAATTTTTGTTCTTTTTTGTTTTCACTCCTTAATAATGTTTTTCTTTGTTCTCGTATTCTTCCACGCTCAGTAAGCCCCCTGTGCCTTAGTGGCTTTATTGCTTTGCTCGGAGTGAAATGATTAAAAGAAAAAAGGTGAACACAACGAACTCGGCTGGAATTTGAATTCCACTTTCGTGCCGGTAATGGATAACCATTTCAAACATCCATACAACTGATTTATTGTCACGTTGTTTTACAATTTCAAAAAAATGTTAATGTTAATAATCAATTAAAATTAAAAAAAAATATATCCAAAGAAATATAAGTGGTCAGAAAATAAATAAAAAAGCAATAAATCAGCTTAGTTTCGTTGTTATGGTAACTCCGAATGGAATGAATCCGCGTTCCCGACGGAATATCTTCTTATCTGAAATAGAAGCGTACAGGAACATGTTTGTTAAATATGTAACGACACATCATGTTTATAGAACAGATTATTTGGTGAGCAAGTCTTCTCAGTTGCAATCTTGACGCAACTGCCAACGGATGTACACAGATGCAAATCAGATTGTTTGGTTTAAAATGTTTGATTCGCAAATTGATGATTCAGTGAACAGCAGTATCTTCTTGAAATATATCCGACAACCGATTCTTTAGATAAACAATTTCGTATGCTTGTCAAATTTCGTAATATCGATAGATTTCGCTTAGCCTGATGCAAATCCAAATGGGAAGAATAAAATTGGTTTTACCAATACTTCAAGCCTGCCTGCCTTGAAAATCAGTATCTGAAACAATTTTTTTCACATAGTTCCGAACACTGACCACTGGCATGAGTAAAAAAAATATATAACCATCTCTTCTGAATTAAAATTGTGTAGATTTCAAAATTCTTTTTAACAGTAAGTTGTGGAGAATTATGATCACCCATATACAGCAGAGAGAGAGAGAGAGAGAGAGAGAGAGAGAGAGAGAGAGAGAGAGAGAGAGAGAGAGATGACTGTAATCTATGTAATAAGAATTTTATAGTTTAAATCAGATGTTACGATTTCTTTTTTTACCAATGTTCATCTTGTAAATAGAAAAGCATTTATTGTCATCAATTACTATCGTTGCGCAGCTGAGCACTTGACCAGCTCCATCCACATATTTCTGTAGGTGGGTGTAAAGTGTTTGAGGCAAAGTAGGCCTGGCGGAGCCCATCTGTCTCCACAGCTTATAAAGGCGTGCCTTGGTCACAGACACATGGACGTTGATACCATCGGGGAAAACTTCCAGCCTGGCCGTCTAAGAAAATCCTCCATCCCGTGATGCCAAATCATCACCGCCCTGGATTCATTGCCAGAATTACTAAAGAAAAGCGGTTAATACCAAATAGACCAGAAAAGAACGATATGTTTTGTTACGGTTAGCACTCGCCGATAACTGGTATAAATTATGTTAACTGCTTATGTAACTGACGATAGAATAGGTAGAACTCCGTAAACAAAGAGGTTAAAAGATTAATTTATGTCTAATGATTTCATATAGAGTGGTAGAGCGGCCCTGAAAGTATAGACAGAAATTTACATGAAATTATTTTACGATAGAAATGCATTGGAAATTATTCCATACTACCTGGATAAACTTGTCTCAGCCACTCTACAGTCTTGACCTGGCCACCCTCAGACTTTCATGTTTAGGGCCATAAAAACAGCCGCTCTCCAATGGAGATGAGATGAAAGCAGCAGCTAGCACGTGGCTACAAAAACAACCAAGAAACTTTCCCCGAGCTGCTTGACATGCTCTTATTCAAAGGTCTAATATAACGATTAAAAAAGAAAAGACTATACTGGGGACTAGATTTTGAATCCTGGCAATTTTCCCTGAATGGGGAAGATTATCCACAAAAATGTCCTGCATTATATTTTATGGCTAGTTAAGCAAAACACATTTAACCACACTTCTTAGGGAAAAAAAACACATTTAACCCCACTTCTAAAGAAAAAATATATCTAACCGCACTTCTCAGTTGTGTATGTGTGGTCGCTCGATACCTTAAAATTAATTGTATACAAAGTTGTTTGTCTATCTGCAAATATCACTTAAATCGAGTAATGGAAATTAAGTTTTATAATTTGCGTCTACCTACATGTCTCATATCTTAGCCAATGTAGCTGTTCTTGTTTAATAAAGATAGCTAATTTAGATATTCATATTTTAAAATCATATTTTAAAATATAACTGTTTTGTTAATAGCTTTCAAGCTTGTTTTTCGTGATCTTTGTAAGTAAGCGATTGTTTTTTAATGGTTTTTGTAAGTGAATTGTTTAGTTATTCAAATAGTGGCATTTTCTCGCCTGAAAGTGTGCCGATCTTATCATTTAGATCACAGCTTGGGAAAGAAAAGGAAGTAATTTATAAGAGGAAGTAAGTATCGTTGCCATTTTTAATAGTATATTTTGAAAATCTAACAAATGTAAATTTTCATTTTTCAAATTTTTATTTATTTAAATTTTCTCCATAAAAAAGAAAATGAGTGAAACACTTGAATAGAAAAATGGAATTTCCATGCTAGTATTAAATATAATACGAGCAATAATATCCGATGTAGGTAAGGGAATTGCTGTAAGCAACGTCGGTTATTAAAACTAATCTTTACTAAATGGAAGATCTTTTCACTTTTATCAAAAGGTAAAAATCAATAATGAATTGTGCAATCTATATAGAAAATAATTTATCAAGTTTTTATTTAACTGTCTTAATGTTTCGTGTTTTTTTTTTGTGGGGGTTGCAAAAAGACTATATTCTCATGTTAATTGAGAAATCATATTTGATGAAGTTTCTTGAAGAAGTAAGAAATAATCTTCAGCAGAAAGAAACTGTATCTTCTCACCTAATTATTAATTGATTGGAAATGTCCATTCTATTTATTTATCTACGACTAAGGGTCATTCTCCAGCAAGGTAAACTTCCTCCTGAAGATCGGTGATTAGCAGGCCGAAACTTCGCAAACACGCATTTTATTTACATTCAGAGAAATGTCTTCATCTTTGATTTTATCTAGATTGACAGATACCTGAAGAAGGCTGGAGTTCACAACGACCGAAACGTTGTGATAATAAATAACAACAGAGATGAAGACATTAGTTCGAATGTAAATAATTTGAATCCTCTTCAACATCCCAACACTCCAAAGAGAAACTCACAAATTATTCTAAGTCAAATGCTCATGCATATTATTCACAAAATATGAAACGTCGTATTACTAGGATCGTATTATTCGATAGACTGAAATACAGAACTGCCTGTCCAAATTAAAATGATTTTAAATTTGCATGAGATCAAATAATACCCTTACTTGTATTATTTATATTATTCGGACTGTTATCCTCATCTTCATTGCCATATTTACAACGTTTCGGCCGTTGTATGCTCCGACCTTCTTCAGAACCGAAGTCTTTATTTCGTTTATTAGCTAACCACATATAGAGAAAAGGGAGATCACCGCCCCTGTGGGTTGAGGTTGAAATAACAGACAGAGAGCATCACTGGAAAATACGAAAACTTCAGGAATCAGTACATATGCTAGGCCACAAAAATCTCCTGAGCCGACCAAGCATAGAAATGAATACAATATGGGAACTAATAATAAGGAGTGCTAGAGAAAAGCAATGAACAAAAAAAAACATTGCAATATGAGCTCTCGTAAAAAGTACAATAATAATAACAAAAAATTGCAATATGAGCACTGGTTAAAATAGATGCTGAGATATAATTATTATAAGTCCCAAAAATCCATACACTAATCCAGCGACTAGACTCAAAGAGTTGTGAGTTAAATACCAGGTCACAGCAGTGGTGAACTAAAATCTTGGAGAGTTGAATTAAGGGGAAATAACTGAAACATCCGGAAGATGGCACTAGAACTATCTACCCCGGTGGACGGAATAAATGGTTCGCTTCGAAATTCAAATCAATTGAAGAAGGTCGGTGGACGGAATAAAGGGTTCAGTTCGAAATTCCAATCACCTGAAGAAGGCCGGCGCGTACAATGGCCGAAATGTTGTAAATATGGAAATGAAGATGGGGATAACAGTCCGAATAATGTAAATAATACAAGTAATCATAATACCTCATCTCAGCGATACAGACAAATAATACCCTGTATAGAGCAAACTTTTCTCATAAATATATTACTTGAAATTATCTAAATTCAAATTTAAATTTGAACAGGTACTTCTGTAATTCTATCGAGAAGCATTTTACAATCATACACATAACCAAACTTTGGAAAATATTTTTTCTCAAAAAGCCAAAATGTTAAATTTCTTTATAAAAATGATAACGTTTTACTAGGATGATCTGTGCCGTACAAAACATAAGAAACTTACTGAGTACTGCACATTTTCTTGTGTCATACTGAGCTAAGCTAGTAAAGAAGGCGCCTAGATGGGTGCTCCTTATTTGCGGCCTTTTGTCATACTGATCTAAACTTAGTAAAGTCGGAGCCAAGATGGGTACTTCGTATGTGTATCCTTGTGTCATAATATGCTTAGCTTAGTAAAGTTGGCACCTAGTTGGCTGCTCCACATTTACTGCCCCTTGTCATACTAAGCCAAGCTTAGTAAAGTCGGGTGCTTCATTTCTGCGGCTTTTGTCATACTAAGCCAAGCTTAATAAAGTTGGCGCGTAGATGGTTGCTTCACATTTGCAGCCTTGTGCAATACTATTTTTAGCTTAGTAAAGTCAGCACCAAATGTAGTTGAGTGCTCTATATTTTCGGTCTTTTGTTATACGTAACTAAGCTTAGTATAAAATCAGCGCCTAAATGGGTGATCGTTTTTAAGGCACCAACTTACAGTGCTCATTAAATATATATTTCATAAATAAGATTAAATAAAGGCTACATTTAATGCTTTGATTTATTAGATTCTGACATTTTCTTTCTTGTTTTTTTTTCCGTCCATCAGAGATATTTTCCTTGGAAAGATGTTTATCGAAATGAGAGGACAATTTTGTTTAAGTGTTCAAGTATGCGCGCGAATCCTGCTTAACTCTCTTCATTGTTGCAATGGCGCAGAGAAACAGAGAAAAGAGGAACAAAGTCAAGCCGAATGATTCCGCTACAATCGGAAGTGGGATTTTGTACATCATGGAACGCCACCAAGCGGGCGCTGGACAAACTTTAACCAAGATTTGGTTCGTCTGCCAATACTTGTTGGGGTTATCTGCCCTGATTACAGAACACGTCCAGAGGCCGGATTGGTTTTGCTGGATATTAACCACTCGATCACTGGAATCTAATCGTGCGTCGATACCCGTCAAATTTTCCAATACTGTGCCATTGATCGACCACGTCCTTGTCGCGCCGTGGTATATTTGTCCAAGGGTTTGGCTGTTACAGAACACTTCTAAGTTTGAACCGGCAAGGACACGATAGACGGTAGCACTTGGTGAGACGGCTAAGGCGTAAACAGCCGTTGTTATTTTCCATCTTTTACGTGAGAAAAGTTGACACACGTAAACGCCTTGGTCGATCGTCTGATTGACATTTTTTATCAAAAGATCGCCATTGATAAGCACGTACTTGCTACTGTTTGGATGCAGCCACCGCCCGTTGTGGGACCAAACGAATAGAGCTTCCGGGTACTTGGCCCGTATCGAATAAATGAAATGGGTATTGCAATGAAGTTGAACCGATCTCTTCTCAGCCACTTTTATGTTATTTATCTGATTACGTAACAAATTCTTGACCTTTTGACGCATAGAGTCGGGGAGATGGTCGCTGGGGATTATTTCTGTTGTGCCGATTCGTTTCCTGCGATCCGACAGCGATTGACCCGAACCAGTTGACGGTTGTTTGATTGGTTCTTTTGCAAACTCTGATTTGGTGTAACTCGTCGTTTGTTCGTCGCATTTTTCGGTGGTCAAATGTCTGAAATGAACTGACACAGAGTTGACATAAATATCCCAGCAACAATCAATAAATCCGAAAAAAGAAACGATAAATAAACAAGGAGTTATTGCCACAGTATCTTTAAAGATTAAGAAAGTATCAATTTGTAATCAGAGATAATTCGCTTTCGCGTTATAGTCCTCATGATTCTTTTCACTAACCCTTATCACTTTGTTGCTGGAAAAAATAGAAAGAAAATTGCATGAAAACTTAAACAAGATAGTAAAGGAAAGCAAGAAGAAAGAACTACAAGCAATTGTAAGAAGACAAGATAGTATGGTGGTTTGCAAAAGGGACAGCCCAAGACAAAAATTACGAATTGGAGACGTCAAAATCACGCAACTACATTAATTTAAATATCTGAGAATTTTTATATCGAACGCCTTAAAAGGTGGCAGCGAAATTCGAAGAGGCATTGGAATAGCGAGAGATTCCTTAAGAAGCATAAAAGTTTTGTTATAAATGAGTGGTGAACTTTTATGTAATACCAATTTTCTTATATGACACTAAATGCTGGATTATTTTCTCACAGATGAAGTGAAAACTTGAGGCAATAGATATGTAGTTCTAAAGAAGTGTGCTAATCTAAAACGGACGGAACTTGTTAGCAAAAAGAAAATGGAAACAAAAACGACACTTATAATTAAAATCAGAAAAAAGTGTATTTAGAATTAGAGAGATATAATTATAATTTCTAGGATACATAATGAGGAAAGTGGGGTTTGAGAATTTGACATTCACAGGACACATCGTAGGCAAGAGGAACAAAGGGAAACATCGAATAACTTATTTAAAGAGATTGTATAAATCGATCGGAGAGTGAGATGGATGGTAAGGTGACATAAATTGCTTAGATCTACAAAAGATAAAAGTTGTGGCGAGCCATGATAATCCCTGACGGCATATAAAAGAAAACGAACCAGTTTCATATAAAAATACATAAAGAAGTGAACCATTTAGAGTGGAAGAACCGTGGAGTAATGGATAGCGGCTCGGATGGGAGAATCAGAGAACCGAGTTCGAGTTGCATTCACTTACGTACTAATTCCTTTTCCTTTTCGTTTTAGCTATGAATTAAATAGCAGGGCAGACTGGGTAGTAATCAGAATGATTATTCTAAATTCAAAACCCTCATGAAGATAATATGAACCCGCGACACTATACCTCTGAAGAAGTAGTAACTCCTACATAATAATGAAAAGGAAACAGTGGAGAACTATGATCATTTACGCCCAGAAGGAGCATTATGAAAAAAAAAACATGTAATTCGGATGGTACAAGTACAGGGAGTTTTCGGTGCCTCAGCAAACTTCAGCTTGCCGTATATTTCAACGTCACTTACAAGACCTGAGAGATATCGTTCGGGGTCTTTATTGTGAAATGGTGGAGTTTATATGTCATCAACTAACGCGAATTAAGCTGGCAAAAGGCCAACTGGGAAGAAGCACACAATGAAATTGGAAGTCTCTTCTATCAAGACGAACTAGAAAGCATCACACAATGTCCCTAACTACAGATATATTGAATATAATTACTAAAGCTGAATTACTTTGGCACAAGGCCACAATATTAGAACACCTATTGATGATCTTTTTAACTTACAATAGTAGACAATAAAGTTTCGATCCAGATTAAAGAAACAGATTATTGATCAACTTAATACAAAACTGTACAAACAGAAATACACTTAGAAATTCTTACAAGTGGGACGAACTGATCGTTCAAGGATATATTTGAATCGATCTAGTCATGAAAAAAATGTTTACACACACACACACACACACACACACACACACACACACACACACATTTAACATTTAAATATATATATTATATGTGAAATCTCCTTTCTCTTCTATGTGCAACATCCTCTCAGGACGTTGGCAATGATGGCGTTCCACAATTTCCTGTTCTTTGTATCTCTTAAAACTTAGGGCCATATCACGTTGCAACTCGAAATTCCAACTGTCTTCTTATCTTAAATATAAAGTGTCCTTTTTGTTTCCATTTTCTCTAAAACTTCATCGTTGCTCACATGTTCAGTCCATAATATTCTCAGAATCCTTCTGTAGTACCACATTTCTGTTGCTTCAAGTCTTTTCTTCATCCGTGATGAGATGAGTTTGCCTTGCTGTTAACCCCTATGTAGGGTTGGGTAAAAGGTTTAGCTTCATAATTTTCCAGTAGTTTTAGCGAGCTTAACAGATTCAGCTGGAGTTTGAACCCGACACACGTTCCACCCCGATAAACATTACATTCATACAGACACAACTGCCTAAAAATAAACTCATATCTGTGTAAATGTTCATACTTCTGAGTACGAGAATTGAGGGTGTATCAGATCCTCCATTTTAACCTAAAACTATTTCCTGGGTCTTATCTGTGAAGTTGTGGTACCTGGAATATTTTGACGGACACCGTAGACTACCACTGCTTATGCCGATCCTAACTCAATAATAATATTAAATTTAAATAAATGTAACAATTTCTTAGGTGATGGATATATCGATTTTTTAAAATACACTGTTGTTTCTTGTCATTAGTTGGGTAGATGTCAGTGTGTTTATTTTTGTGTCGTTTCTATGCATGTACAATGTCTTAACATTCTGAGAAGTCACCTCTCCAAATCTTAAGGAAGACTTCCTGTACCTGTCAATAGAATCATACACATATGCTAACTAATCGCTGGCTACTGTTTCTTTCAATGACATTTTTTACAAAAAAATTCGTTATACCGATTCCCCATAAGCGGTGTTCCTGCATATCTATTCTTAGAAATTTGAGAATCCGGCACATTCAAATATATCCTCCTGAAAAAACCCGACCCACCACAAATACATGGACGACGTTTTCGTAGTATGCCCCCCCTAGCAAATATGAAAAGAGAAAAAATTAATAACGTCGAATCCACAATGGAATTCACTCACAATTTCTCGATAGTCTATTCATCTGAAGAAAAATAAATTTCAAAGTTTGCCGAAAATCATAATAAAACCGACCTAGTAAATCTTTATTCCCATCACAACAAAATAAAACTAGGTTTAATCATAGGTCTCTATCTTAGAGCCCTCGGAGTATGGATCCATGAATATTACCAAGATGGAGAAGAAAGATATTTTCAAAGAACCTTCAACCTCATCATTCCATTCTGAATGCAAGAAAAAGAACATATAAGATGTATAAGACTAATAATTAAGTACTATCGACACTAAAAAATCTAAATTTGTAATTCCACCAACAAACTCTCTATCAACAAAGCTGGAAAAACAACTATCACAGACACTAAAATTATGACCATTACCTCAAAGACAATCAAAAATTTGATCAGTAAAAAAAATACAGAATCAACACTGCATGAGAAGCTGAGATATATAGAATTGACTACTTGCAGTGCCATAAAAATTATATAGGCGAGACATTTCGAAATGTAAAGACACGTATTTATGAACACAAAGGACACAACCGTTGAGATAAACCACTAAACTACTTATTAACACATATAAATAAAACAGGCTATAATCTTGAATTCATAAATGCTAGCTTAATAGAAAATGAACATAACCTATTATGGAAAAAATACCTAGAAAGGATAGTCTTTATTATAATTCTACTTCTCACTCTTTTCGTTAGTTAGTTCCTTTGATACTTCAAACTACAGTTTCGCCCTGCCAATCCCTTAGAAATAATGGATTTAACTGGATGAAAACACGGAAATAACATATCACTGACGCTACTTGGTTTCAGTAAGAAAATGAAGAAAAAAAAGAAGGAAAGAAAGAAACAAGGGAAGATAGAAGTGTTTAACATCTGTTTCAATGAAATAGAGAAAGTTGTCAATTTCAAATGTTTTCATTTGTACACCTTATAAATAAATTTAGTAAAGCTGTTTGCGAGTTAAGTTTTCCTCTAATATTAACCCTAGAACATGTAACCCTCAATTAAAGTTACACCATTACGAACCATGGGTATATCATACCCGATTTTGAAAATATCAACAACAAAAAAATTAAATATAAATCTTTATTTGAAATATTTTACATGCAGGCACTTCAAACTTTGTACTTTCAGTTAACATTAATAGGAACTGAAAAACATTATTTAAGTAAGAAAATCAGGTACTGAAAATTGTAATTAAAAATAGGAAAATTTGTGCTGGGTACTATATAACCATGGTTAGTGTTCTAGGGTTAATAAGTAACCTACACACGATAAACACACGTCAGACACACTTTTTCATCTCACCATTATGCGAAAAGCCTGTAGGGGCGATGATCTTTTGGTGAAGGTAAGTCACATGGGTCACGTAATGGCCGCTTAGTGACGTCACATCATACAATGACGATCATTTTTTTACAGCAGCTAAACTGAGCGGTTGCTATTTTACCTTGGGCCAAGGGATCTGAGCCGAGGCTAAATCTGCCTCCTACAGCAAATGCTAAAGTTTACAAGCACATTGCACCGTTTCATTTGGGAAATATATATTTCCCAGATATAGAAAGAAACTCCATCTCGCCGTCCTCAATTTGGAAAAACATAAGACACGTTGTTTTCCGTTCATGGAATATGTCATCGCCTGAGAAGTACAGAAGAATTTTCATATTTAAGACCTTTCCTTTTTGTTTCTCCTTACTTCCTGCTCGCTGTGTAGATATATGTGATATAATATTCTCCGCGTGAGACACGTGTATATTTGTATATATAATTTTGTGTATGTCATAGTGGTATAAAAGTCTCTCTAGAAATAAAGCATATTGTTATTCCTTTTCCTTTCAGCCCTTCCGTTCTGTCCGTGAAGTATGGTGTTATTCTTTCACGGATATATTAATGCCCATAATGGGGTAAATGCAAATGAAAGAATGAATCTTTCACTCTCCCGTTATAAGCCTATACTTAAAGAATGTAAGATCCAAGCGTTTGCAGACCATATCTCTAATATTACACTTTGTTTTTCAACATTCATCATATTTACCATGCAACCGAAAAACCTAGCAATATACTAATTTTTAATACACACAAAGAAATTCTCAATACACACTTAAATTATTAAATAATAAAAATAAGTTAAATAATTAAATTTTGAATACACACTTAACCACATGAGGTAAATACGGGATACCCACGAGGAACTGATGCATACATACTAACGTCACAGGATAAAAAGTAAAACAAATAGATGAAAAACAAAAGACAAATCTAAACAAGCTCAACCATTTTAAGAGTTTTAACCTAATATTACACATTCCTTTCCTCCATTCTTCATATCAGTCATGGAACCAAAAAGTATACCAATTTTTATGAAGCATGACTTTCCAGAATTTAACAGACACAGACGCCATGACAGAAACATTGAACGCCTACACGAAATAAAAATCATGTACCTACATTAACGCCATTAAAGTGAGCACGTGACATCTACCCAACCAATGTAAACAAACAATAATTTTTTTTAGAAATTGAAATATCTCCGCGCTATCACATTCCCAAAATTTCAGAAACTAAGAAAATAGTAAAATATTAGATTTATGAAGGTTTTGTCAATTGCTCCTTATTTAATCATTCTGTCGAATTTATTTGCTGTCTTTAATTCATTTATACTTACACGCGCACACACACACGCACGCATATATATATATATATATATATATATATATATATATATATATATATATATATATATATATATATATATGTTATAATTTTTTCATATAGACAAAAACACACCAGTCGAGGTGGAACTAAATGCACTGAAACGAAGTTGCATCTTTCTAGTGAGTAAATTGTGTTTGTCTATATGAAAAAATTATAATAAATAATTATTGCTCTACTATCGGTATTTAGCCCACTTTTGAATTAATGCTGTTAACGTTAGAAATTATATATTATTTTCGTTCTCATTGCATTCGGATATATATATATATTAAATCTCTATGAATTGAACAATATCATTATAAAATATGCTCGCCTTGTAAAATCACACTTTTAGGCGTTATCTGACAGAAATACCCAGGTCGACGTTTTTTTTTCTTTTTCCTTAAAACGAAACACGGTCTCTGTATTGTTATATACGTATATAAGATTTTATTTACCTCATAATAAATCAGTAATATCATGTTGAGAATGGGTATCAAATAATACTTAATTCGAAAAGTCTGATATATATTTTTGCTTCAAAGGAATTATTGCTCAATTACAAGAGATATTTCTTCCTATTTAATAGAGTATATGTTTTACTTTAGTAGCTCTGAGGCAATAACAACCACAGCTGCTATTAACAGTGTGTACTCATTTTTTTAGGATTGCCTGCATGTATGGTTATGGTTATTCAAATATCTGTACGTATACCTTTATGCTAGCAGGTGCATGTTATGTGCACATTCATCTGGAAAGTGAATTTGCAGATTGTGCGTGCTTGTCTGCGAGTGTATTTTGTTTGTGCGTGCCTTGAGCCGGCCTGTCTTCTCGGTGGCTGATTTTGCTTGAGTCAATTTGGCAATCGCACTATTTCTGCCTCCTAAATGAAAAGTTCCTATCCGGTGTCATCCATCATCTCGCTGCATAGACCTGACGTTTCATCTTTGCAAATGTCCTCTTGTCAACCTCATCTCCATCAAATGGTGGTTGATTTTAAAATGGAAAGAAGCACATTGAATCTATATGTCTATTTATCTGAGTTAGTTATCGATCTGCCGAGTCTGTATGTATGTATCTATTTTAAGTGCTGATTTTCACGTCTGGCAAGTTATCTTTTTTGGCTAGGAGTGTTACGAAATCTTCTAAACTCAGAAGAGTTCTTAGTTTTACTGAAGTTTTAAACATGCACACGACGTTTCGGCTGTCCCATTCTACGGCCTTCTTCGGTTGTATGAAATAGAGAGCCACTCATTTCGGCTAGAGAATTTCTCTTTTCACTCAAACTCGGTTGTATAGAATAGAGTCACACCTTTCGCCTAGAGGGTTTGTCTTTTCTAACCAAAAGACTTTCTATATCTGAAAAAGACTGTAGAATGGAACGGTCGAAATGTAGTGTGAGTGGAAATAACGTCAGTAACACTAAGTTATTCAACTACCCCCCAAAAAATCTATGATGATAATTTTTCGCAAACTGATCGACAATATTTGTATTTGTCATCGCCCTAGTGAGTCTATCTATCTATCTATCTATCTATCTATCTATATATATATATATATATATATATATATATATATATATATATATATATTTGTAAAATTCGAAATAACCTCATCTCTATTTTAGTATCGCTTTGTCGATCAAGGCCTGATCATTGATCAAGATTAACGCTAGATTTCATTCAGCGCCTTTAGTCCGTGGTTGAGCCCAGATGAAGGCAGACATTTTGGATGCTACTGTTTAAGGTATTGTATACAATATTTTCACTCCACTAAAAGTACTTTATTACGCTTGTAAAATCTGTAATGCCGACGGATAAAATTGCATGTTGAAATTCGAAATAACTATTCATTGAGTTATTTATTTTCATGGTCGATGTCGACAATCGATTTCAGTATTCGATAAATGAACATCAGTGAAACTGACGCATTCAGCTGATGCGACAAATTGTCCAATGAAAAGCCATATTGGCCAAAAGATTTAAGCGCATGTCATCTTTGAAGAAATGCCGATTCGTTTCTGTGGAATGTTTAGATGCGGAAAAAGTTTGTACTAAAAAAAAAAAAATTAAACACTGATAATTATCTGCTTTATTTATGTCATCTGCAATGTCCATGTGATAATCGTCACCATCCTCATCATCACTCCCATGACCGGGTGTGGTCATAGGGTCGCTCAACAGCTGCACACCCTCCACATATCTGGGTTGAAAGTCGGAGAGGTATTTATTCATGCGTTGCGTGTTTGAGGAAAATAAGACCTGACGGATCCTATAGCTCTCCAAGTCAAACCGTAGCCGACGTCCTCTTAACTGAAGGCTCGCCTTGGTTAATTCCATCGACGGGACCGTATGCCCTGGTTGCCGTGTAATCATCGCTCTGAATATGCCAGTTGGTCAGTCTTACGTGTAGATTTAGTCAACAGGTGGTCAACACTCACATGTAGGATTTATTAAATAAATATATTGAGACTTTCGTTCACTCTGCATTGCATAAAAATAGTTACAGGAAATTCCGTTTGACAGAGGGGGTTAATAATAATCTCCATTGTATTTTAGCGAGGACTGCATTTAAACCCGGTATCTTTAGATAAGGTTTCATTTCTCTTAACGTTGTTTATCGCTAACCCCCACACCATTCTCTGCTTATTTTCTGTGTGACCAAACTAAGTATTTCTTGTGGTAGGCGGGGAAAAAAGATAGATTATTAATAAACATAAGTTTGCAATTCCCATCCCCACCAAAAATTGTTCCGTTTTCGGTCCTCAATCTATTTTATCATATGCCTTGCTATTCGGACCATTATGTTCATCTTGGTTATCATATTAAAAACTTTTCAGTCGTTGTTCTCTTCGGTCTCGTACTAAGTAACTTTTTCTGAATTTTGAACTGAACACATTATTGAATCCGTCGTTGTATTATACTCTTATTTCACTTCATATCCCCAGGCTAATATCAAAAAGTCAACTTGACAAAACGAACCACGGTGATATTCGAACCTGGGTCTAATACCTGCACACACTGAAAATAAAACATCGTTCTTTCAAAAGGTATATATACAAATTTAATTTATAGGACACACTTTGCAATATCGAACTTAAAGTTATGTTTTTAAGCATTTTTCTTCTTCAAGAAAAAAAGAGGCTACTTTTCGTATCAGCAATGTTAATTGCTACGTATAATTGCTCTAGTCTGCCAGTAACACTTCTTAATACTGCCTACTTACCGTGTGCGTTTCTATAGCAAAATAACTTACACCATCGGAGAGACCCCTTTCTGCCTTCCGCCATCGTGGCTGATGCTACCCTCCACGAAAGTGACACTTTGCACCTTCTCGGGCTAATATTCTCGGCTGACATAAAGTGAAAAAACTATACTGAATCCATTGCTAGTTCTGCTGCTAAGAAAGTTGGTTCACTGTGTCGTGCTAAACAGGTTTTCTCTCCAGAATTTATCTAGCATATTTATAAGTCTGCCATTCGTCTATGCTTTGAATATTACTGTCACATTCGGTGCTCCTGAGATTCTTTATATTTAGAGATTCTTGATGAAATCCAAAGAAAAATGAGCAATATTATTGGCCATGACCTGTCATCTCGGCATCAGTCAATTTCCCCCTGTCGTAATGTAGCTTCCCTGTACCTTTTCTATAAATACTTTCATGATAATTGTTCGGATTAACTCTTCGCTGTGGTACATAGACTTTATGAATTTAAGCGCAGTACTAGATTGGCGGATAGGTCTCATGAGTTCATAGTTGAATTGGCTAAATGTAACCGTAAGTTCTATGCTAACAGTTTCTTTTCTCGTCCTTCTCTCTGGCGGAACTCTCTTCCGGTTCCATGTTTTGTTCTTCAAAAATGCAATGTCACTCGTTATCCACTGTCTTCTTGATTTCTCTTCTTTTATTGTTCTCACTCTTTAATAATCTTTCTCTTTTTCTTATTCTTTCATACTCAGTAACTCCTTGTGTCTTAGAGGCTTTACTGTCTTGAATGGAGTGAAATGATTAAAAAAAATCATTCAAACTCTCAGTTACAATGACTTGTGACTTTGTATTTGCCAGTATATAAAATGCACATTTAAATAGACAAAATAATTAATCGACAGTTTTCGAACAGTTTTGTCGAGCTAATGGGTTGCCTCGAAAGTTCGTTCGGTTTATCATTATTGTGGATTCCGGAAATAGAATCCTGCACAAATAAATAAACAACGCCAATAATTGAGATAGAAAAATAAGTGTATTAAACGTAAGAATACAGACTTGAATTGAAGATTAGTAGTCCAGGAATGCGGGTTAGTAGAAAGTATATGTACAAGTCTCTGTAAGTGAATTCGTAATTATCTCTCTCGCTGGACTCTCGTATAACTCTCTGTGAACACCCTGTGTACTGTCTCCATATCTCTCACCCTGACCCAAACGTATCTGAACCTCCAGGTATTCTCTCTGTCAGTATAAGTATACTTTGGACGAGTCCATCTTGTGTAAAAGGGGTCTGCCCCACAACAATTATCTACTTAATAACGGAACGAAATTTTTGGCCAATCCAATATTTCACTTATACCGCTAAGGTCAACACGTGGTATGACATTGAATGGTAACACACGCTGAGATCGTCTCACCAGACCAATGCCGATATAGACTAAGTTGGGGTTCCAACCAGGGCCTCACGAACCCACTCGACCACGCTCAGTAATTTGCCAGTGGTAGCATTAGATTTATCGTTTTTCTCAGATCGTCATTCTAACGATCGCAAAATGAAGATCTGGGATTACAGTAAGTCACAAGAAAGAAATACTAATCCGAACTTTCGTGACTTTCGCCATTTGTTTATCTGTCTGAAACCATAGAATATTTAGCAACCTGGTCTCACTACTTTACCGAATAAGGAGAGAACCGTTGCACAAGTCAAGGCATAATCTACTCAGAGAATGTAAAAATTACCATAACCACTGAATTTAAATTATTTTTTAAATGATAAAATTATGAAACATGTAGAATAAAATAGAATTAAAAAAATCAATAGAATTAATAAAATAAACATAGAAAAGTTTCAAACATTATAATAAATAATGAAATAATCATATTTATAAAAATCGAAGTACCAATGAAGAACGTTTATCCGAACGTGCGAAAATCTAATGAAATCTAGCTCGATACTTCTTGCTACTAACATTCTATCCAGGTATCTTATTACCTAGGTAGACGGCAAACTGAGGGCCCACGTCCACATCTCTTGCCCGGGAAGATCGCTAAAGCATGTAAATTGAAATCCTGTGGAATATAAGGAAGATATTTTGCAAGGCGACGTCAACGTGGCGTCAGTAACGTATAAAATTGATTTGTTTTGTGCCAAAAAAGAAAATGAATAGAACAACAATATCACATGTCTCCTAACATCAGTTATGTTTATTTTTGTTTTGTTTTGATATTTAGTTTGTTTTGGCGCCCTTTCATCTCGACTGGGTCAGCTTTATTGATTCGCCATGCCCGTCTATATTTTCTCTTTTCCCTCTCCCTTAGCGAGAGAGCCTCCTGATTTTGTCCAAGGGCAGAATACAGCGACTTAACATCAGTTATATTTATTTTTGTTTTGTTTTCATATTTAGTTTATTTTGGGGTTTACCGCTCCCCTTTCACGATCATTCATCCGATTTGTATATATATATTGTAAATAATATTTATCATCACATTGGGATGTTTTTAAACACCCCCCCCCGTGAGGATGTGGTATTATGGTGTATGGAGGATTGATTGACGACGGATGAGTTTTTATGGTGAATGATGAAATTGTAACGAGTAAATGGGTCGTGAATCCGATTTGCTAGGTATAAGATAGTGAAGACCCATTCCCCCTTTTCGGTCTTGTGCCATAATTGTATTAATTTGCAATAAATATCAATATCGTAGGTCTGCATAATGTAAACCTAATTAGCCAATGTTATAGATATTTATTTAGCTAAGTCTGAGATAAGGCTATAATATTTGGATGCGTACAAAGAAACTTGTATTTTCTAAGCTTACCTCAGGTCATAACTGGGGGACATATCATGACTGGCTATACGGTCGCCACTGTCTGCAAAATTAGCTTGTTACCCACTAATCGACACGCTTAATGCGAAAAGGTCACTGTCGTCTGGTACCTGGTAAGAGTGAAAATGTAATAATGGTCTACGAGTCGTACGCGTCTAGGATAGTAACTATTGCTTCATACCTTATGCCTACAACACGTTGAAACATCAGTTCCCGTACGAACGCCGAAGTTAAGCAACGTCGAGTCTGGTCAGTGACCGTTTGGGAATATTAGGTGCTGTAAGCTTGGATGTAATGCATAATGGTTCGGAATTGTTAATCGGAGAGCCAAGTTCCCGTTGGGTTCGCTATAATCACTTACGCGCAAATAACATTGGGAAAGGTATGAATCCACATCTACACCCCCAGGTATAGGTTAATAATTAGTAAGATTTGTTATCACTAAACCATTATCATCTCAAAAAAAATTTTACAATCGAAAAATATTTTCTGGCTTTAAATAATGAGTAAATGGTGATAAGCTGATTCTACGAATCAATCAATCATATTGTTTCATAGAAAGACGGAAGTAACCATTGCTCCACAGAAAGGTGACATGATTATTTACAATGCTCAGTTTAGGCTGGCACAAACACAAAATTGTGAAGCACTTGATGGGGATCGAACTCAAAATAGTTGTAATGATCTAACCATTGCTTACCTTATTCTCAAAAGTCACCAATATTTGGCGAAATAATGCTTACTGCAATTCCTCCAACATTCATAAAGTTCAATTACAAACTTCAGTAGGCGTCTTTCTAATTATAATACTCATGTATTTGACGCAAAATAAAATGATGAAATTCATGGTTCCACGTACACAATATTGAGTCTACACATTAATTTCCAAAACAATAGGGTATTTTGGAGCTGAAATAGACCAAATTTCAGGAAGAAACGGGGACAAAATTGCATATTTTGAATTGAAATCACCGAATACTTCAACATTACATTCCATATGTTTATACGTTCTTTTTATAGATAAACATAAAATATGTTTTAAATAATTGTCGGACTTTGTCCATTTCATAATATATGACGTCTTTTGTTTACATTTGAATACACAGTGAGCAGATATGAATGAATGAGAGAAATTCATGGAGAATTGTGCTTAAAAACAGTAAAATTAACCTTGCTAACCGAACGCTCCTCTGTGGCCCAATCGGTTAAGGCACGTCAGGCTGTATGACGGTTCCGTATAGGATACAGGTTCGATTCCTGTCGGAGGACACATATTTTCTATGAGAACTTCTCGGACATTCAGGCCAATAAATGTTGTTAATACTGTTTATTATAAACAGAGTATTTACTTAAATATTTGTATCTATAAAAAGAACGTATAAACATAAAAATGTCTTAAATAATTGTCGGACTTTGTTCATTTCATAATGTATTACATTCTATCGAGACACGCAATCGGGCTGGTATTCTACTGATATATCTTAAAAAATTAAATATTATGTATTAAATCTTACAGATGCCATAACTCCTTTAAAAAGGCTCAAAAATGGAGGAATTCGGTCAAAATCTGCTAAAATTAGTATGAATTGCCTGAAATTCAGAAAATAAGTGATATAATGTCCAGTGATAGAACTTAATTCTATGAGACTGTTTAGCTGTGGTTAAAAAGGTATAAAACGGTCTAAAATTCTAAACAAATATTAATATGAGTTACGAGCTTATCAACTCATTAACAATATAATGATTTGAATAAATCATTGATAACATCATTGTCATGCAAAACAAATACTGGTGTTCTTTTTGTTAAGTAAGTCCCATGATCCAATCATGTTGCACGGGAGAATTTGAATCTTTAGCGTCTTCTGTTGATCTACTTTGGCTGGGTATCGCCAGTTTCTTTATCCTATCATTTGGCATGCATTCAAGATAGTCAATCAGGTATTCATCTGTGCCAATTTTTTCTTGAATCATACCGACGCATCAGTCGCTTCCATTATCATTGTCCCAAATGGCCACACATGGTTCATTCAAAGCAATTTCGTCTTCTTCATTGGGTTGAACAGATTCATCAACATCTTCCCGGGATTCATTCAATTCATTGAACATGGTCTCTACATCTGGGAATGTGGCACCAGTATCACAATTTCATATTTACCCGACAACAGGTTTACCTTCATTTGTGTCACTGTCATGTTGTTCGCTTTGTACAAATCGGGGTATTCTTTGCAATCTTTTCTACTCATACTTTTTCGGAGAAGTAGTTCATTCCTCAAACATCTTTTCTGCTCGTCTTTAACTGCTTTCATGCCTTATAAATCTATTCTACTAATATGAATGGGCCATTGTGAGTTTTACATTCACGTACAATAGCATTCTGATGCTCATCCTATCGAATAGACTTTTCTTTCTGCAAGCTTGGCCTTGGTGATTTCCTCTTGACTACTGAACCATTTTCTTTCTTCTTCAGCCAACAGTTTTGCTATTTTCTTAGTCACCTTGTCAATGGTAATTACCGAGGCCTGGTATAGCGTCATATCATCCTTCATGCCTTTTGCATTAAAGTTACGATTCGAACAAGATGCTGCCCGAATTGCTATCTCGTTCATATGTGAAAGATCTCTCTCACAGATAAGGTTGTGTGAAGGGAGCTTTGACGAAACTTCAGGATCAACTTTAGTCAGATCAGAACATCGTAACTTTTCACATTCAGTGCTGAAATCGAACTCCCGATCAATTGCTGCTTGTTTACGAAGACGGTCCAAGATATATATATATAATTTTGATGTAGGTTGCTTCACACCAAACGGGTAATCAACTGTATACTTTTTTCGTATTTGAACCTCTCAGGCCATTATAAAGAGCAGGAAGAATGGTCAAGAAGATTTTTGGTGAGTCCAACTCACACATGTTTAAAAATGCCATCGTGACTTTGAAGGTAAACCATGCCACACATCTTAAAGCGCATTCAATATATTCCACTTCAAAGTACAATTCACATGCCTGTACCAGTTGATTATTTGATGGTATATCTGAAACAGTATTACTTAGATCATCAAAATAGTGAAGCAAGGCAGCAGCACTATATCCAAGGAGACCAAAACGTCTTTCTTTATATAATGCAACCTTTTTCTTTTTATCAGCTTTATTCAGTACATCATCAAATTCCTCATAGATTGATGCTTTATTACCATCATTCGATACACGTTTACAAAATGTGTCAATTACGTCAGGGATTAAATCTTTAGCCAGGAAGGATTTCAAAGATGACATTGTTTTGATTATTTTCTCCTTTAGTTCAAATTTACTCTCTACATGCTTCAGAACACGTAGGTTCCCCGTGTCAAACACCTCACAAGTGTGGCTCATGCAAAGAAGTTATAGGGGTATGTGATCTAACAGGAGGGTTGCAGCTACCAAGATTTGTTGGTGAATACTGATGTTATTTGGAATACATTGTCATTGTTAGTGATTTGGGAGGGGTCCGGGCAGGTCTGGGCACGTTTCAGTCCGGCTCCATTCTAATTTTCCAAAAGTTGGCCCATTTCCTTCTATTTGAACACAAATGAGGGGAATAAAACATTTCCCCACTTTTTTTAAAAATGTGGTCTCTATAACCCTCTCCTACGTTTAATTATTACCATAATTACCGGCCTATAATTCACAAGGGTAATTTGTGGAATTGCACTCAAGCCCAGAGATATCTATTTTGAATTTAATTAGGTGGCCATCTTATTGAACTCTATAATTTATTATTGTTGTTTTTTATTATGCTGGCAAATATATACGCACTTAAAATTTTACAGATGTTGTTGCATTAAAAGATAAAAATTGAGGATTGTGGAGTTAGCGAACACTTCACGAACAATTCACTAGTCTTTAAAATCTTTACGTGCATGTTCATTGTATTGTGACATTCATACAATATCATTGTCTTTGTCGTTCACATCAATGTAATTTTTCGTCTTTTTAATAATACATTATCGTTTGTTTGTATATATATATATATATATATATATATATATATATATTAGTTTCAGTTGTTTCTTTGTAAATTATTACCCGTACTCACATACCGAATCCGCCATTTTTGTTGTCGGATAAACATTCCAAGAGAGACATGTTTTCCAGCTCAAACACCAACGTATATACCTCCCGCAAAAGGATGACTCAGCGCGGGTTAATGGTTAGTGAGTCAGTCAAGTTGGCAATTAGTACTGACTATTAAGTTCGATCCTGACTGGTAGCTTTTATACGTGTGAAGTTGTGCCGAGTGATTGATATATATATATATATATATATATATATATATATATATATATGGTGAACTCTCTCGTCGCGGAGGGCAAATGAAGGTTCACTAAAATAAAGAGGCACTTGATAATAATTTAAACATGTTCTGTTTACTTATTCTCGATAGGATCCTTTCATATTCGTGGATAATCTTTTTTGTGCGGTTATTTAAAGACGAGTGGAAAACTCTGTGTTGGCTCATATTGTATTTATTTCTGAGTACTTTCGACATAGCATAATGTCATCATCAAGATATTGTTAATTATAGAGTAAGTAATTAGTGTTCATAGTTGTGAAGGACAAAAATTGTTGTAGTCATCCGAAAATTACCATTTTTATATGTGGAGTCAGGAACGTTGTGTTATGGCTTGGGTGACGGACACTAGGTATGCCGTGGAATATATATATATATATATATATATATATATATATATATATATATATATATATATATCTTAAGACATGACACATTAAATAATTTAGACATGTTTTGTCTCTTTATATTTAATAGGATTCTCTCGTAAATACGGACAATTTTTTTAGTATCCTTATTAACGAGACATGTTTTAATGAAAACATACTGCCAAAATATGCGCAATATATATATATATATATATATATATATATATATATATATATATATATATATATATATGTAATAATGGACTCTCCCGTCGGTTTCGACGTATGAGTATCTGACAGATTAGTTGATTCAGTTATGAAATTTTGTGCGATAATCTTAAGTGGCATTTAAGACCCGCTAGTGATTTACAAATATATATTCACTAAGTTGCAGACCTTGTGTCACACTGTGTACACATTCGATTCTTCCCAAAAAGTGTGGTTGGTTCTGCACAAATCTTCACCTCTAGAATGAAATCACACGTATATTTTGGTATTTTTTGTGCCCGAGCTCTGTACCATTGTATGTTGGAGACGACAGTAGATATATATATATATATATATATATATGTATATATATATATATATATATATATATATATTGGGCAGCATATATATTATAAAGAGGTAATCATACAATGGATCAATTCGTAATATTAATGTAATTAATGGCGAATTCTCTTTGCTAACAGACTTCATATAAGCATTAAGTTACTAATAATCCACTAAATGACGCGATCCTTATATATAAAATTGTTGTCAGATGGATCTGGTGTATATTTAGACCCTCAAGTACTTTCGAAAACTTCATGTTCTCATCGTCAGGCTGTAATTTTTTCATTAGAAACAAAGCTTCAAGACAAAATAAAAGTATAGTAGACCTAAAGTTGATTTTTTAAGAATGTTATTTATTAACGGTTATATAATATTGGAACGTGCAAGACATACCACTCTGTAAATTCAACTATATACTTCGTTCATGTCACGTTAACTGGAAAACTCTTACAACAAAAGAATTCGTGGATTTACTACATTACAAAATTCATACAAAAATTCTCCCTTGAAATATTTGGACTCTAGCGTTGCGACTTGCACGTTTCAATATTATATAACCGTTAATAAATAACACATTCTTAAAAAAACATCTTATATATTAAGTCTGTTAGCGAGGGGAATTCGCCATTAATTACATTAATATACTAATTGATTCACTGTATGATTACCTCTTTATTATATATATATATATATATATATCATAATTTCCGTGCAAGTCTGGCCAATTAGGACTGTGACTTTCCTGTGTGCTAGTCACACATTCATCATCAAACGTGACTGCCACTCAGGAAACTGCACCGGGAAATTATGGTTTGTATAATTTGCTCTGCCATTACGTCACTGAGCTCCCTTTCATTCCTGTGTGTCTTTGGAGCCACCTGGGGTTTTTGTGTGTTTTAAACACACACACACACACACACACACACACACACACACACACATACATATATATATATATATATATATATATATATATATATATATATATATATATATATATATATATATGTGACAGTATAAAAACAAGCAGGAATCGTTTATCAATAAGATAATAAAAGTGAAATATGTTAGATTGATAAGCGCTTCTGATTTGTTCTTTATCCTATCATTCTTTTAGATTCAGATCCATATTTGATTCCACCTTGTGTTTATATATATATATATATATATATATATATATATATATATATATATATATATATATATATATATATATATATATATATATATATATAGTCACTCGTACAATATACTAGCTTTATAAATACAGTTTTATACCGTGAACTCCACCCTTTCCCAATAAAAAGTTAACTGCTACCTGCCATAACATGACACCTTAGAAGAAATTTATTGGGCAATTTTTTCGACGTTTTCAATAGTTTTTGATGCAAAGCTATTAATTTTAAATTGCTTTATAACATAGTTTTGCCTAATAACATAGTTTTTTTTTTACTTACTATCGGCCTGCTTCTCGTGAATGCCCATTTCGATATTTGAACAATTCGTTTTCGCATAAACTGCAGTTCCAAATCCCAAATAAATCCATAGATATATGCCCAGCACCAAAAAGTGGGCAAAGTTTCTTCCCCAACTGCAGAATGCCATTCTCTGTTTCTCGGAAACTTAGTTATTTTGGGTTGGATTAGTGATAAGAAAAATACAATGGAACAGACGCTATAACTACATTGCTATGGTTACATGCAAAGACGTCAACGGATAATTCTCTAAAAAAATAAGAAATTTCTATTACATCATCATCGTTGTTTGCATGAATGGAACGACGTTTTATTTTCAACTATTCATGCAAAATACGTGCTGATTTGTTATTTCGAAACGGTTTCATTGATTCAGGAAGATTTGCTTGGCTTTTAAATGGCGAGACTAAGAAATAAAGTTTCTGTTCTGTGGTTTCATGTCGCGATTTAAATAAAGAAAATCTAAACGGATTTTCCCAAAAGTTACATTTTATTTCTTTACGAATATGCTCAAAATAACTCCTTTAGATTTAAAAGGAGCAAAGAAAAATCTATATATTTTCTTTTGTGCGTGAGAAAATAAATCGTTGATTTTGATAGAATCATCCATATTTTCTACTCACCCCCGTGATAAAATACACTCTTACATCAGAATCAGTTTTAACCAATCAACACCTCACATTGTAAATCTCGACATTTTATTGGTCGAGACGACACCAAAATGTGTAACAATTGTCGAAAACTTAATTTCGCGCCAATAACCCTGGAGCCTACTTTGGTTTCCCAAAACAAATAAAAAGGACCATTTCGACCCAATTCACCAGAGAGATGCCACATGAATTCACGCGTGTCACTATTTTGACTTAAGAAACTTTTCGCGCGTCAACTGCTGACTCAAACACTAACATTATCCCCTCAAAATTCACTTACAATTTTCTAAGATAGAAATTGTATTTAACAAAAGATAAACACAGAACAATCCAAGGTAAACAACTCTAAAAATTAAGACATTTAATCACGCACACAAACTACCCAAATTTTCTGTATAAGTAATATTTTCTATTTTACTCTATTTGACCTGTTCTTTAACACATGAACAATTTTGAACTGTAAATCTATAAGACACCCAATTTATACATGGTCAATTCTTGCATTATCAAACCACAAGTTTTCTAATTGTATATTAATTGTACATAAATGTCTGTTGTTTTTATTGAAACCTTAATTACCGTTGTTTCTTATTCAATTGCTTTATGATTGATTCGTATTGAATGCCTATATTCTATATTGTTGTGGATTAATATGGTGAACATGCCTGTAAACTAACCATCTTAATATTAAAACCTTCTGATAACAAATTCAAACTCATAGCAATCCCAACAATTTTGAACAAAAAAATAAAAAAATAAAATAAGAGAACCTGCTTATCTATCGACCTTTTAATTTTCTTAAATCTTGTTGCGATTACCAATTGATGAAGAATTATATTTAGTGAGAGGATATATGCTTATATTTTTTAGTGGAGTGATAATATTGTTGACACACGGGATGTTTTTCTTTGATAGGCGATAGTAATGAAATCACAAACAATATTGTACAATTAATCTATTTTTCATGATTTTCTCCCATGGAAGGCAATAAAACCACTAAGATTCAAGGTGCTATTAAGTGTTAGTGAATATAAGAAAAACGCTGTGGGAGTTAACTCCTCTTTAATTCCCTAATTGTTCACTAGGAGACGCTCTGCCTACACTATAAATACTGGGCGACTTCTTGATTCGTTCTCTTTTTTATTTCTTCATTTCAGCGTAAACATTTACAATGTAAGCTCTCGCAAAAGATAGCATCTTCCCATTTGTGGGAGACGCCTTGAACATTATACACACTCACACGTACGTACGAACATTCATCAAAATACAAACTCTTTACGTTCACACACAAACACAAATGTTGATGCCTTTGTCACTGGTAAAATTGTTGTTTAATACATGTATTTGTTAACATATATATATCGGTCTTGTTTGTTTTCTTTACATCTTCGGTTGGATTCAACTTGAGTCCGCCATGTTCTTGTAGTTAGACCTTCTTCTAGCAGGAAATAAACAGCACGTGTTTCCAATCCAACAGCATGCTAACACCCGGATCTCTACAACACTAGTAAGGAAAGAGAACAATAAAATAACAGGAATTAAGAAGACAGAAAATAACGACTGACATTGCATTTAAATTTTTAGAAAATCAAAGTTGACTGGCAAACAAGAAGCCGAAAGAGAGTTCTACGATAGTAGGAACTATTAGCATAGAACTTACGGTAACATGCAACCATTTCAACTGTAAAATGATGAGACGTTAAATTTGTGAAGTCTAGGTACCATACTGGTACGTTCATTTGACCAATTATCATGAAAACATTTATAGAAAAAATACAGGGGAACTACATTACGGCGGTGAGAAAAGGACTGAAAACGAGATGCTAGGTCAGGACTAATAACATTGCAGATTCTTCTTTGGATTTTATCTAGAATCTTTAAATATATAGCAGGGGCACGAAACCATATGTGGCAGCAGTATTCAAAGTATGGATAGACTTATAAATATGGAAGATAGATTCTAACGAGTTAAGGTGCCAAGCACGAAACAGTGAACTAACTTTTTATTGCCGAAGCAAAACTAAATAGGAAGAGAAACAAACATTTAAATGGAGGTGTGTGAACAAAGATGTCCTTATTCATCTGTACAGTGTATGTAAAGTTCTATTAAAGATGATGAAAGATTTTACATTGGGGAGTAGTTTCTTATCTGGTAGACTTGGTAGATTAGAGGCTTTGTACGCTGCGTTGTTTATAATGCGATATGCGGTTCACTGGGGACCACGAAGTTCACAGAGGGGCAGGGAAGGCACGTATTGTACCTACGGCATCCCGTGGATAAAGAGAGAACAAAAAAAGATACTTTACACCCTTTTTTCATACTGCTTCTTGGCAACAACATCGCTAACAAAAGTTCCTTGGTTAACTAGTAGGTTAATAACTTAACATATTGTTACTCTTCACACACACACACACACACACACACACACATACACACACACACACACATATATATATATATATATATATATATATATATATATATATATATATATATATATATATATATTAGGAGCCTTCAGTTTAGAATGAAAGACCCAGAATTAATCAACTGATCGGTAAACGGAAAGAATAAAAGCAACCCTTCCAAGCTTGCCAATGAAGAAATTATGAAAAAAGGAAAAACAAAAATAAAAAAAAAACAGACACCGATGTAAACAAAAATTTCTTCTAGAAATCAAACTAAGGTAGAGATATAACTATAAAAGCATCAAAAAGCGCTTATGGACTCCGATCTGAAATCGTTACTCCAAGGCGATCTTTAGACGAAAAAACTAGCCTTATTTTCTGAACCAGAGAGAAGTCTTTTTCAAATATGATCTTCAGGCAACCAATCCTTGTACTTACTGAAAGAAAAAGAACCATCATTAGATTAGCCTCTACCCTCACCTACTGTCATTCAGTCAATCGATGTAAGTGTTTAATATTTTACACGAGTTTTACATAGCGACAGAATAGGATGGTTTTGCATTATTAACCTCATTGCAGCTAAAATTACCTACATTCTCTGTACCAGAAGAATTCATCCATGAATATTATTTGCTGTGTAGAGGTTAACAACCTAGTTTCCAAGACCATTACTATAGCGGTAGGCTTGATAATCACTGGTTGTCCTAGACTTATGGCCTTGTTCCATACTGAGCTAAACTAAGTTTAAATTATTATTATTACAAATCTAATTTAACCTAAGATGGTCGCCTTGGTAGTTATAGATTTGTATCCAATTAAGATCGAATTTATTGTCATTGGCTTTACAAGTTCAACTATTAGTGACATATTTGTTGATATTTTACTGCGTATTTTAATTCTGAAGGTACATTTTTGTTCTGTCAAAAATGTTGCGTTTGCAAATGGCGTAGGGGAGAATATCGTCACGTGTCCTATAACCCATTAAGGAGGTAAAGGAACAAATGTACTACAGACGTAGCAATAGTGCTGTGTCTATGGCAAGATAGCCTGCGGAACCGATCCTTCTTCAGGCTGGTTTTGAATTCAGAGATTTCCTTCGCTTACATTGGTTGCCATGTCAAGGCAAGACACCGTCTTTACTGCTATTCATGGAGAAAGGTGGATTAGAAAGCCTTTTCCAAAGGCATTGGCGCGAAGAGAACGACGCAGTATGGAGCAAGTTTCCTGAGTTTATTTTTCGCGCCGATAACCTCAACACTATCCGCGCTTTAAAGAGAAATTATACACAGTGCTAAAGAGTTGCTTGAAATGAACTTGAATATTTCAATGCTTAACAAGTATGGGATTTTCATTGAAACTCGAACATTACATTAGTAATGATGTGTTAGGCTTGTGGTAACCACCACTACCATTTTATATAGAAATATGCAACAAGCATTCATTGGTTAATCACCTTCAATCTAGCTTCCTGATTGGTCAGTTTCAAATCACCCCCACGCGACAGATCTATTTTGGCGCCAACTCAGTTGGAGCCTCCCAAGTGATACAACAAAATTATAAAAACCAAACATGAGTGATTCTCGCCCTCTCTTTCTTACTCACTCTTCTTCGATTCTACGTCACTTGTACATCTCAGCACCGCTGTCAAAATGTGACTCTTAAAGAACTCCCGTCTTAACTAATCCAGTCAGACGTAAAATAACTTTACAACATTTCATGCAAGTATAATTCTGAACTTTATCCAACTTGCATAATACACAATTCCAAACACTAAAAATATACTCAATCTTCTAAACTACATTTTAATAATCAACTTATTCATTATGAGTTTAGGTACAAATATTACCTAGTCTAAGAGACACAACTCTGTCTAACCTTTCAATTCACATGCATGTACATCAAATACTTAATAAATTCAATTCTTATGCTTTGAATCATTATTTTTGTCTTTTATTAATTGTTGTGGATGGAAGATCATTGAACACGCACAATTTTAAGCCTTCTGATCATTCAAACCTTCTGATATCTCTTAACATCTTCACACAACTGCAACAGACTCAAATAGAAAACATTTGCTCAAATAGGAAATAAGATGAAAATTTTTATTTTAATCATTAATTACCCTTTGGCTAGTCTGACTCAAGTTCCCATAAATAGGCAACCAAATAGGAACCAAACATTCACAAGATGACAAGCATTGCATTAAGGTAGGCTTCCTTAGTTGAGCTTTTAGTCTGTTGTAAATTCACACTCACGACATGAACGATTTTTTCTATGAGACAAGCTTGTTGATCATCAACAAGCATCACAGGATTACTTATTTCGTGTGATTAGCTTAGTTTGGCAGAAACCAAAGAAGTGAAGATCACTCTGTACAAGCAAATTGGCTAGCGAAACGAGCTTGTTTCCCAGCGCACTACGATAAACAGCCAGAACAGAAACTGGAAACATACATTCATTCTTTTATTGTAGATATATATTATTCGCATTTCCTGGGATTAACATATATGCCCGATAGATAAACAAATGGATTTGGTCTGTTGCCATTTTCAGAATGTTCCTGACTTAGGCAGAATTCTTTTGAATCGGATTTTCTCTTCAAAACAACGTAAAAGTAGCAAAGTCGATATATATATATATATATATATATATATATATATATATATATCGACTTTGCTACTTTTACGTTGTTTTGAAGAAAACTTTTTTGGTTATTGGAATTTATTTCGCATACACCAATCCTATACTTTGATATATATATATATATATATATATATATATATATATATATAATTATAGGATTGGTGTATATGGAATAAATTCCAATAACCAAAAAATACTATTCTTAAAAGAGTGCTCAATTCATAGTCGAGCAAATATAATTTAATTGAAAATTATAACATAAATATGTTATAAAATCATTACAAAAATAGCCATTTTGTTTTAACACTTCTGGTGTCTTATCAAGGGATGGTATTGAATGGAGAATAAAGGGTTTTAAAAGGTTCAAATCGACCAAACATCCCTCACGAGGGAAATGCTGTTACATAAACTGGAATGACCGATCAAAATACAACTATATGAGAATTAAAAAAACTTGACAATGAACCTAGGTCATAATTATAAATGTCTTAATGTTAGGGTTAGACTAAAATAGAAATTATTCTAACTGATTAATATTAAATTTTCAATTTTATGGTAAAATTTAATATTAATCAGTTAGAATAATTTCTATTTTAGTCTAACCCTAACATTAAGACATTTATAATTATAACCAAGGTTCATTGTCAAGTTTTTTGAATTCTCATATACTTGTATTTTGATCGGTCATTGCAGCTTATGTAACAGCGTTTCCCTAGTGAGGGATGTTTGGTCGATTTGAACCTTTTAAAACCCTTTATTCTACATTCAACACCATCACCTGATAAGACACCAGAAGTGTTGAAACCATATGGCTATTTTTGTAGTGATTTTATAACATATTTATGTTGCAATTTTCGAAAAAATCATATTAATATATATATATATATATATATATATATATATATATATGGGGAGACTGACACAGCAAAATGATATTAGTATTCCGTTCAAATTTTGATTGAAACTGCTCATTTCAGTCTAATGCACTAGGGAAAGGCACGAATCTATTTCTCCCTGCGCTCTGTCTTGTCACTGATAAAAATGCCTTGTCTTTGGACTGCCGGCATAGCTGACAAAAAGATAACGTGTGAGTTAGCACATGGATGAAGAACTCTCCCAGACACTGATAACTGTAAAATGATAGTACGTCCATCAGTATGCTTGAAATTTGTTTTAATCTCTGTCCAAAGTAATCTATCTATCTATCTACCTATCTAGAGAGAGAGAGAGAGAGAGAGAGAGAGAGAGAGAGAGAGAGAGAGTAAAGGTAACAAATCCGTTGGTATATAATTCAAATGGATATCCTAGTAATATAAAATATTAAAACTGATCCATGAAAAGAGCTCAGTGTATTTATTAATACAGAGCAATATAATAAACAATAAAATCCAAAATTACCTCATATGGGGAATAGCATATTTCTACAGATAAAGGTATGTTGTCCGTCTTATCAACCCTGGTGTGGACTGAGTCCGTGTCAATACAGATTAACAGTGAAAGCTAAGAAAATCAACCTGTCGAAAAACTAATACAGAATTTATCCATTTCAACGTTTCAGTCAGATGAAAGGCACGAGACAGGGGTCAGGGGAGGGTGGAAGGTATTTGGAAGTTTTATAAAATTAAACCTGAATATTAACCTTATGACATTAATTTGGGGTTATATGAAGAATGAAATATTAATTTAAAATAGGAGTAAAAAGAGATCTAAAAATAACTTTAAAATATATAGATAAAAGGATATAATCCATTAATCCCTAATGGAAAGAGATTTGGGGAGATATTAACATACATATATATATATATATATATATATATATATATATATATATACATTATGAAATGGACAAAGTCCAACAATTATTTTTTAAGACATTTTTTATGTTTAAACGTTCTTTTTATAGATACAAATATTTAAGCAAATGCTCTGTTTATAATAAACAGTATTAACAACATTTACCGGCCTGAATGTCTGAGAAATCTTCATAGAAAATATGCGTCCTCCGACAGATATGAATGAATGAGAGAAAATCATTGAGAATTGTGTTTAAAAACAGTAAAATCAACCTTGCTAACTGAATGCCTTCTGTGGCCCAATCGGCTAAGGCACGTCAGGCTATATGATGGTTCCATATAGGATACAGGTTCGATTCCTGTTGGAGGACGCATATTTTCTACGAAAATTTCTCGGACATTCAGGCCGTAAATGTTGTTAATACTGTTATTATAAACAGAGCATTTACTTAAATATTTGTATCTATAAAAAAGAACGTATAAACATTAAAAAATCTCTCTCTCTCTCTATATATATATATATATATATCAGAAGCAGTACTAACCATTGCAATTCCCTGCTGGATAAGGGCCTTTTCCAATTCCTTGTATGACTGCTAATCTCTCATATTTTCCCATAAATCTCTGTATCTTAACCTTCTGTTTGGTATTATCCTACTAGATTAGCCACTAATCAAGCAAACCTTTGCTCCATCTGTTAAACTTACTTCATGTTATGTCACTTGCTCATTTGTTGTTTAGTCTATTTTCTGTTCCATATTGACTTAATATTAGCCCTAGCATTTCTGTTTCCACTCAGATTTGTAGGTTTCTGAGTTTATTTCCAGATGTGCACGAGTGATTATGAAAATTCCACAAATACTCTTGGAAAGGTATAAATCATTCCTTCTAAAGTCTGGCAGACTGGGCTTTCTAACCTTTAGGTAGTAACCAGTCTAAGAAAGAGAAAAACTCTGAATTCAAAACCAGCCTAAAGTGAGATGAGCTCCATCAAGCTATCTTGCCTTAGACACACCATTGCTGCTACAGCTGTGATACATATGGTGCCCCGACAACCCTAATGGATTATTGGGGTTGTGACATGACAAATATTTTTTCAAAGGATTGTTAATTTCCTTGAAATTGGTAACAAGAAATCTCAAGATTAACTGATTAAGGATTAAAGGGAAAAGAATAAAGAAAAGAAAAAGAAGAATAAAAAACTGACTAAAAGAATTGATTCATTTTGGAGTAAAGAATGTTTTATTTATGGTCTGTCTCAACATTCCCTGGATACAACATCTGAAGAATACAAAACACAGGTTTGATGAATACAGTCAAGAAAACAAAAAGCATGAACTTTTTTTCTATCAAGGGTGAAAAAATAGCCAGCTAAGAAGACGGACATTAATTATCGAAGACGGAGACAGTAGCCTTCCAATATGGTGGTCATTGGCATGTGACGAGTTTGAGTGGAAAGGGAAAAAGAGAAGAAAAAAGGAATTCAGTAGATAACATGTAAACTTTGGTCAAACCGGCAGTGGGAGATGAATTCTTTTTGGAGTGGATCATCGGGATTAGGGGTGCAGAATGTTCATAAAGACAATGATATAGAAATTATTTCAATACTTTAATAAGTAAAATTGTAGAAGATTGGTTCTTCAAGAGTACTGGTACAAATAATCAAATATGTAAACAAATATGATTTATTGCATGACAGAAATCTTTTTTTAAGAATCGCAAATTAAAAAAGAAAACAAAAGAAGTGCTGTGAGAAGTTTGAAAAACTGGTTTTTGGGAAATATAATATTTCAAGAGTTGGGATTAGCACTTTATTTTTTTTCTTAGAAATAATTAATAAAATTTATACATTTACAAAATATGGAAAAATTTATTACATAGTTCTAGTATGTCCAACTCTAACTCTTGGAAATCCTATTTTCTACAATTTGTAGAAAATAGGATTTCCAAGAGTTAGAGTTGGACATACTAGAACTATGTAATAAATTTTTCCATATTACACCTACGTATTTCACATATTTTTATGAAGGTTTATCTCTATTAATAGTGACTTCCACAAGCAATTTCTTAAAATATTTTTTTTATTTTAAGAAAGAAATATCAGTTTTATTTATAATTTTTTCTGTTCTTTTAAAACAAAAATCCTGACATTTCAATAAGGCATATTTATTGACATTGTATTATCTTTTTGCAAGAACCAATCCTCTACAAATCCTTAATTTCTTAGTAATTTAAATGGTATCTCTTCATATCAGCAAGCAGAAACAATATTTTAAAAAATATCAATGTAATTGCTGACGGTAAGATTCAAACTTGCTAACAATCTGTCTAGACACCACACATTCAATTTCTGTTTTGTTGCGTCATATTTGTTAATTAAAGATTTACAATAATAATTGAAATATATATTGATCTTTTTCTCTCGGCTGTAAAACATGGTAGATATTTTTCATTCAAAATTAGCGGGCATTTTAAAGAGAAAATTGTTCATATACAAATGTGCAAATGCGTCACATGCAATTGTGACATGTGTAATTTATTGTGTCATAGTTACACAAACTCAGAGGCAAAAGTGTGTACTGGATTATAAACAATGTATTGTGTGCGTATGCATGCATACCTCATTTTGTATATAAGTATATATGTTTATTTATCTAACATGGGTCTTTTAATCACTGTCTGTTAAAAACAAAACAAATCTATACATTAATTGTTTGTATAAAGTAAAATTTCATTTACATTCTTCCAAATTCACTTTAGTCATATTTATTTTTCTTCAATATAATTGGTTTGGTAAGTTATCACTTTTGACAGCCAGATAAAGACAAAGATGTCTTACATTTATTTGTTTTCCCAATTATGTATATCAATGATTATGGTTAAAAATGAAAAAAAAATATAGATTTATTTTGTGACTGGTTTGAAAGAAGAAGAAAAAATCTCGTAATTAACAAATGGCCCCCATGTGTTGTTGGTAATAAATTGTATTTTTGTAATATATAAATGATACTTTGGAGTTCCAAAGATTTGCCAATATTTGAAAATCCTCACCGAAAGAAAACTAAACAAATAAATGGTAAAATGTTGAAGACTGTTGTCAGGATGAAACATGCTTGAGTGATTTAACAGAGTCAAAAATAAGGTTTTAATTCCTGATTCAGGCATTGGTATCGATCCTCACAGGAAAAATAGGAAAATGTGTGGTTTTTAATTTTTTGTAACTATTGCTCCTATTTGCTTCAAAAAAATCTAGCATAAGATACTATTCAAGAACTATTCTAAAAGAAAAATTCTTTAAAAATATTTTAAAAGGAAGAGGTTAGGAATGTATACAATAATCGGTTGAGTGCAGTGTGTGTGCAGCCATAATTTTTTGGATAGACTGCATTACTTTCCGGTTTCAATAAAAATACAAGAAAATATATTTCAACAGGATTCATCATATCTTGGGCATAACTTGGACCCACAATAACTTATTTATGAGGGAAGTGTTTTGAATCGCGAGGAGCAAATGGTACAGAAAATAAAAAATAAAAAAAAAGCTAATACAAATCCATTACTAATTGAACCACTTTGAAAGACAACACATAATTTTAGATAACAGGTTAAATAAATAATTAAAATTTCTATCACACAAAGTTATCAAAAAAAAGAGTTCTCATATAATGATAATAATACTTGGAAGATCTGTCATCACTATGTGATAAAAACAGTTGCAAACTGGTATGAACCTCATTCTGATTCTGTAGTTGAGGGAGCAGATGTTCCCATCCTCTGAGGCTTTTCTATCAACACAAACAATACAACTAAATCACCCAGATATTATGATCAAAGACAGAAAAAAGTTTGTACACTGATTGATATGAGTGTACCAAGTGACAAAAACATCATTGTAAAGGTTATTGAAAAACTAAGCAAATACAAAGACCCTGAAATGGAAATAGCAAAAATATGGTACTTAAAAACTAAAACTATTCCTGTTGTGGTTGGAGCTTTGGGACTGATAAAGAAAGGAACTCAACAATAAATCAAAAAATCCCTGGTGCAACATCTCTTCAGGAAATCTAAAACCATTTCTAACATACACAGTCCATATCCTCCAAAGAGCTTTGTCCATTAAAGTTTTCTTTTGCTAATAGCTGTCTTTTATTTACTTAAGGGAAAACAATGAAAACTTACATACTTTGCTTGCCCTGAGGTCATTGGTTATGACCCAGCTTATAATTATAAAACAAGTAAAAACTGTAAATAAAAAAATAAAATAAAATAATAATAATGATGTTGGTGACAAGGAGGTGAAAAATGTCACCCACATCAGTAGCACTTGTAGAATGCTTGTGCAGAAAGAATACAAGCATGGCCATGATAAAGTGGTCTCTTATTTGCATTGGTGTTTCTGTAGGAAGTATGGACTTGAAGTTAACAAGAAATGATAACATCGAGAAGGTGACCAAAAACAACTAAGTCAAGATCTTGTAGCCAAACAGGCTTCTTTTCTTGAGACTACCAAACTAGAAATCACTGTTATTGACAAAAAACAAGAAAATGCTTCCTCATTGATGTGGCAATTCCTGTTGACCATAAAATTAAAGTAAAAAAAATAAAACTGACAAGATCCAGAAATACACCGACCCCCAGATCGAAGTTGCCAGAATTGGGGACATTGAGATCAATATTGTCCCAGTTATGGTAATTTTCCAAGCATAGCTTAGATGTGGCACAAGGCTGAAAGTATGGAGCACAGAGTGAGGACCAAACCCACTATTCAGTCACATTTGTTCTAGTGAGGCAAGTTTGCTAATCATTACACCACAGTGCCCAAAATGATTTTCTAAGCCTAGGTCAAATGTGTCACAAGGCTGAAATATGGAGCACCCAGTGTGGATCGAACACAATATTCAGTTGTAATTGATTTAGCAAGACAAGCTTGCTAACTATTATACCACATCAAAGTGTGTTATTGTCCCAGTTATTACTGGGACATGAGGGTTTATACAACCAAAATTAAAGTTATATATTGTGAAAATCGAAATAAAGCCAAGTATCACATTGCTTCAGAAATTAGCATTGTTTGACACTGCAAATATTCGGTGAAACATGAGTTTGTACAGTTTAATGGAGGACACTCATAACTCTCTGGTTGGAAATGAAAAACCTTGCGAAAGAAATAATAATATTAATAATAATAATAATAATAATAATAATTGGTGAATTAAGATGGGTTACAGTAAATAACACATTCAGTAACACAGGTTATTTTTATCATTTGCCTGAGATTAACCAGTTGGGCATATCTCCCAGGGGTTGAAGCACTGTGCATCTTTTCATGTGCATCTCTTCATGTGCATCCCTTCATGTGCAGCATTAGTGGAGTAGCATCATGGCCTACGGTTGAGAGAATCTTTTTTTTTTAATTATGAAAGATAAGGCAGCCAAGGTGACTTAGGAACCACATTTAGATATTTGGGAACATCCTCAATCTGAGACTGTCTGAGCAGACCGGGTTATCAGTCCTGAAAGTATTTCTAAATGCATGGTCTGGACATGCGCTGCAGTCATTTTTTTGTATGTAACACTTGAGCAGCAGTGTAGAAAAGACTCCATTCACATTCACATGCAAAAAACAAATTACAAAGTAGCCCCCTTCTTTCCAGCACCCTCCTCAGTATTCTAGATATGTTTAAAAATGCTGTCACTTGGTGGATCCATCTCTTCCCACAGGTCCTTCAACCTTAATCCTAGTCTTTTTGGAATGGTTCTAAACACTTTGACTAGCATATCTTATAATTATTATAGTTACTAGTGTGCCTGTGTTATCAAACATTATGTGAGAGGGAATGTATAATAAGTAATATGTATTATATTGTAAGTAATTTTCATTTACTCCATGTACAATTTTGTAATTTAAAATAGTTTATTGTTAATGTTAATAAATGAACAGTGTACAATTTATAAACACCTCAGGAAATATAGCCGTATTTTATCCCCATAAATGTTACATATTTATTTACAACCATACAGATTGGCTTAATGACAATCTCGAACATTTCGCAGGTAAACCATTTAAAAATATTCCTAAAAGATAGCACAATTAAGAACATACACACCTATATGTGTGTTTGCATGTACATATAAATATATACATAGACACACACACAAATGCCAACAAACCTAATCCCCCATAATTAATACATCAATATATAACATCAAGGCAAAAACAAATAAGCTACTAAACATTAAATAAAAATGAAACATTAGATAAACAATAACATACGATATAAGCAAATACTTTAATATATATGCACTATTTAACAATTACATCATGCGTAAAGTGCGTGGGTATATATATATATATATATATATATATATATTGAAACAACAAATTCTATTAACCCATCCAACCATAATTAATACCCTAAAAATAGAAAACATAATTTCATCATTTAAGCACTAGTTTATTAATAACAAAGCACAGACATAAGGGTGCATGTACCTGTGTATGCATGTTTATATGTATATTTATGCACATACATATACCTATATCCACACATGTATAGATGTATACATAAGTGTATAAATACAGACATATGTACATAAATTCAAACAATTTAATTATAAATCTAATATCCTACAATTAATACTTATGATACCACCAAACCAAATAAGAAAATGAAATAATAGCCAGGGAAGATATATGTCTGTGTGTGTGTGTGTGTGTGTGTGTGTGTGTATATATATATATATATATATATATATATATATATATATATATGTGTGTGTGTGTGTGTGTGTGTGTGTGTGTGTGTATGTATAAGTATTTAGCATTTAATATATATAAATAATATTTATTATTTATGCATTAATATCAATTATTTATGCAATAAACAAAATACAATATCCCTAGCAAAAACAAAAGGAATATGTCAAAACTTAAAATCTATGGTATGTTCCAACACACCACAAAAAATGGCAATTGTTGAAAGAAAAGAAGAAAAAGGAAAATAGAGAACAAGGGAGTGTAAAGTGGCAAAAACAAAACAAAACAAAAAACAAAACAAAAAGGACAAATGAACATGTATGCACATTCACATAGACAGGTGCATGTGAGTGAATACACATTCGCAGAGATGGTACATGGCTGCACATGTACAAATGCATACAAAAATCTACAGAAAAAAATTACACCAATGTTAAATGTATGTAAAAAGAAAAAAATATAAGCAGTAAATTGCTCACACCCAAGGAAGAGTGGGTAGACAGGTCCACCTATGAAACACTAGAGATGGAGGGCAGAATGTAACATCAACCAGCTTAGTGACAAACTTTTACTTGCATTAATCCTATATATATATATATATATATATATATATATATATATATATATATATATGCTTAACTGAAAGCTGCGAGATATACAAAAGTATAATTGTTAAAAAGATTTAATTAAACATTGATGCATCCAGTAACCTACTAGATACTGAAGAATCTAAATTAAATCCTTAAAACAAAGAAAAAAAGAAAGAACAGGAGGTAGAAGAAAAGAAAAGAGGGTGGAGAAGGAAAAACTGACACATTCAGTCAGACATGAGCTCAGAATTGGAACAAATATAGAAAATAGCCAAAATTGTCTTTTGTAAAATTCCTCCTAATTTTGAAGTATTTTGGTGAAAATTTCATTCTTGGACAATTTACCAAATTTGTGCTCGCCTACTGGCAAAGATTTGCTAAAATATATAGCACACTAGAGAATGGAATCGATCTGAATTTGAACACAGTCTTAAATTACATTTTTCTATTTCCACAGTTTTTAATAATGTAAATTGAACTTTTGACATTGAAAATATTTTTGGTGATTTGATGTGAAATAAAAACTGAATTTGCATTTGATATATATATATATATATATATATATATATATATATATATATATATATATATATATATATGTATATATATATATATATACATATGTATGTATATATTTTGAATTGAACAGAGTCCGACAATTTATTTAAAGACATTTATGATATGTTTAACGTTCTTTTTATAGATACAAGTATTTAAGCAAATGCTCTGTTTAATACTGTTTATTATAAACAGAGCATTTGCTTAAATACTTGTATCTATAAAAAGAACATCAAACATATCATAAATGTCTTTATATATGTATGTATGTATGTATGTATGTATGTATGTATGTATGTGTGTGTGTGGAGGGGGTTCGTTGAGGTTAATTTACTTGAGTTTATGACATTTCTGCTGGTTTGTTTGCTCTTGAAAAGGCCGCGACTGGTGTAAGTCCTAAACATATTGTTTGAAATATGAGGTAAAGTAAGAAAAAAAAATAAGTAAATAAAATGCATAAATAATGAAGCTGTCATTATTTTCACCTTCTGCCTGAGATATATAAGTTGCACCAAAATAAAGAAGAAGAAAGAATTTGGAGAAGTAAATAGCATATATATATATATATATATATATATATATATATATATATATATATATGCCATTTACTTCTCCAAAAGACATGAACAAGAAAGAATTTGGAGAAGAAAATAGCATATATATATATATATATATATATATATATGCTATTTACTTCTCCAAATTCTTTCTTCTTCATGTCTTGGTGCAACTTATATATCTTAGACAGAAGGTGAAAATATTTCTCGGTATTATATATATATATATATATATATATATATATATATATAAATATATATATAATACCAAGAAATATTTTCCAAAATTAAGTAAATTGCACAAAATGTTCAACAGAAACTAATAGTCAACCATCTTTTTACTGAAAATATATCAGAAATCATTAAAATCAGTAAAATTGTTAGTACAGCATAAACAGCCACAACCACTACCTTCAGTCTCAAAACAAATAGTAACTACCTACAAAGCAACATAATCTACCAAGCTGCTGTAAGATAGAAAGCTTGCAACAACACCCCAAAAAATGGAAACTTTGCTTAGAGGAGAAAACAGAAATAAACCTTTTTCCAGAACAATATAAACTACATAACAAATCATAGAGCCCATTTCTGAATACAATGAAATAGCCAGTAACTATACATTGTTGATTTCTATGTACACACTTTCAACTACCTGTCTCTCTCTCTCTCTCTCTCTCTCTATATATATATATATATATATATATGTATGTATGTATGTATGTGTGTGATAGAGAGAGAGAGCATGAGCATGTATATAATCTTAATTTTTATGTGCTGAAGAAAAGAATTAATATGCAAATTAATATTTATGTGTATGGAGATAAATCATTATCCATACATGCATATATATATATATATATATATATATATATAGAGAGAGAGAGAGAGAGAGAGAGAGAGGAGGGTTGTTTGGAGACCTTGTGGTACAATATGTGTACCAGTTATCTATATTCAGTTCTTTTCAAAAGTGTATAGGTATGTATAGGTAGTTTTGCTCTTTGGTTCTAAGAACTGAGCTGCTTGAGTCATAATAGTCCATTATATATATATATATATATATATATGTAAGGCTCAAACACTAATATTCCATGGTTATAATTTATTACATTGGAATTGTAATCACGATCCAATTCATCAGACCTACATATTCAAATTTTTATATTTTATATTCTTATTCTGTCCTGGACATTGAGTTCTACCTGGATTCTATCCTCTTGGAAATTTATGCATATATATATATATATATATATATATATATATATATATATATATATATATATATATATAAACAAGTTTGGTTAAATTCAACCTACATGTTCTGCTTATTTATTTTATTTCTTGCCTTTTTCTAATTTTTCTAAGATCTTATACATTGGGATCAGAATTGTGGATAAACTGTCCATTGTTCATGTTTTTGTTTTATCCCACTACTTTCAACCATCTCAGCTATTATCTAAGTATTGACCACACCCAATTTTTGATAATTACTGAGACAGTCAAAAAAACAGAAACACATATAACATAATAAAATATGAACTTCCGTAAGGAAAATCTGTTATTTCTAATGAGAATTACTTCAACAACGAACCTTCCCTTATTAACACCTTGTATGAACAAGGTCAAAACGTTTTGGCCATGTTTTGAAATGAAGCAAACATTGCATTAGAATGAAATGACTATTACAAAAATGCCTCTCACAAAACAGTGTATATAAAAAAATATTTATTAAAATTTATAACATATGCATGTTATATATATATATATATATATATATAAATATGGAGAGAGAGAAAGAAAGAAAGAAAGAAAGAAAGTGTGCAAGTGAGAGATAGATTTTTTTAAAACTACTTCTGGATAAATGCAGATAGGAAAATTATGTCATGTTAATTATCTATCATAACTGCATTTTTTTCTTTGAAAACTAGCATCAGAATTCAGGATTCTCATCTGGGCTTGAACACCTCACCCCTGGTACCAACGCAAATACCTTATTATAATTCTGCTTGTTCTTCCCTTAGCATATACGTACATTACACCCTACCAATACCTCATAAATAATGGACTATTCTGTTTTGATCGCGTAGGAAGATGGAAAAGGCATCACTGAGATATTACTTGATTTCAGTGAGGAAGTCGAAGAAAGAAAGACAGAAACACCTTGCTAATACCACATAAATAATAGTCTGTTCCTTTTTGATTGAAAGGAAAGACAGAAAAGACATATCAGAGATGATGTTTGATTTCAGAGAGAAAAAGAAAGAAGGTAAGATAAGTGTTTAATGTCTGTTTCAATGAAATGAAAAAAAATTGTCAATTACAAATCTTTTCATAACTTCTTCAAATAACGAACAGCATTCATATTTATGAGTGTTATAAAAATATTATGTTAAAGTCGTTAAGCTCAAATATTTAACGATGTGATAGGGGAAATGTAGTTTCTTTCCCTCTCTTCCTGTCTCAACATACCATGAGTTGTGGACAAGAAGGATACAATTTGTATTCTTCAAAAAGAAAAACCTTTCAAAACAATGTTTATTGTTTTGAAGCTAACATTCTGCACCAACCTCTACAATCTCTTTTCCTTAAAATATTATACGATTACTTCTACCTTTGATCTGAGAAGTTGCAAGAAAACGGCATGAATTTACCACACAGAATCCTACAACTGTTGAATATATACCGCATATACAAGAAGTGTTCCAAATATTTGCAGCCCAAATGTGATATGTTTTAGTGAAGTGAAACTATAGTTTAGCTTACTGGCTTTATTGTGATAGATATTGTTTGTTACAAAATTTGAACAGCTTCATTGCTATCAATATTTTCTTGTGATTTCAGATGCAATAAAAAAATCAAGCAATTGACAATGAAAAACTGGATTAGAAAATGAAATATTGCACTGTTATGATTTTTTTTCTAGAATAGGAAATTTAGGATCATGTACAAATTGGACTGGTCACTGTTGCCAGGAAAGGAGATCTCTTAATGACAAAACAAGATAAAAGTAAAAATATGGCAAAAATGAAATAAAAAGAAAACAAAAATATTTTTCCTGCTGTCATACCATGAATATGAAATAACACTCATGTGTATATACATTTCATATATAAATTGTTATTAAAGAATAAGCAATTTTTCCAAATGCAAATTCCAGATATTAAAAAAAAATATGGTGGATTTTTATTTGAATCATTTATGAAAAGAGTTCTTATAATTCAAGTATGGCCTGCGGACACTTTTTAGTGGTACATTTTCACAGAGACTGTAACATAGTCAAGTAATGAAAAGCTCAGCGTTCTGAACTTTACACGACACCCAATGATCATTGGATTCATTATACCAGGGAGTATAAAACGTGTTTGTTCAGCATTAATCTACAGCAAATAAGTCAGAGAGTTTGCATTATATTTCTAAGGATTAGCACATTATATATATATATATATATATATATATATATATATATATATATATTTACATAGTTATACATTCAGCTATGTAGTAGGACACCTAGTGAGGATGAAACTCATTTACAGTTTTAATGAGTATATATCATATTTATATAAATATATGAATATCAATATACTTAGACATGTAAAAACATAAAGATACTTAGAGAAATATATATATATATATATATATATATATATATATATATATGTATGTATATTTATATTATAAATTAACTGATTTAAAAATATGGTTCCTTTGTTACACTGATAATTCCTGTGTAGCAAAGGAATCATTTTTAAATCAGTTAATTTATAAATTTTATGCTCTGTAAATTTACATTGAGCACTCTTTTGTAAAAATAAAAATATCAATAAGAACACTGGATTATATATCTTATCGTTCTTTTTACTATAATATACATATATATATATATGTGTGTGTGTGTGTGTGTGTGTGTGTGTGTGTGTGTGTGTGTTTGCATACATATATATTTATATTGAAACATGTTTCATTGAATAACATAGGTTTTTTCTACTTATTTTCAATTGGATCTTTTCATATTCACAGACAATCTGTTTGGTGCCATTATTAAAGGAAGAGAGAAAATTACTTTGTTGATACATATTATTTATTCTGAGTGCTTTCAACATTAGCCCAATGTCATCATCAGGGGTTGTTTATTTCAAGATAAATATTGTAGTGTTCATTATTTTCAAAGACAAAATTGTTGTGTTCATCTGAAAGTTAAAATTTTAACTCATGAATTGAAGAACACGGAATTTAGGGCAATTAGCTTGAGTAATGCTTCAGGGGAGGTAACTAAGTTATGAGGTGTCAAGAGTTTTTAAAAAAGTATTAAGAACTATTTGTACAAACCTTGATATTTTAAACTATCTACTGTAAACATTTTAAACATTGTGCAGTATTCATAATTAATTTTATTAAGATTTTGTTTCAATTTTTTAATATAGATTGCTTCAAGAATTTTTAGTTCATTATTTTTATGAAAAAATATAGATCTATTTTCAAAAAGAATTTTTCTGAATTGCGAATATGGACAGGTATGCTGTTGTAAGTGTTTAAAAATGTTGGACACATCATTCAAATGAAAACTCAGCCACTGAAACAATATGGTTGTAGTGTGGCCAACATAAATATTATTTTATCTATGGGAGATACACTCTCTCAGAGGACATTTAAATTTATATACAATGTTGATTTTCTGCAACATGTTAGTGGGGAAGAATCATTATGAATAATTAAATTTGAAATACTGGATTAATTAATTTTATTTTTTTACTAGGATCTGTGGTGGATAGGTTAGTATTTATAAATTTTTTAGGATATTTTCATCTTGTTTATAATTAGAATGTATTTGGTTGCAATATAAAAGATTAACATGTTTGGGGTTAGTTGAAGAAGTATTGTATTCTATTTGCTTTGTATTAAAATTTCTGATAGAACATCATATTTATTGACAATATAATGAAGAAAGTTATTATTAATAAGAGGTTGTTTTATATTTTTTAGTTCACTGCAGAAAATTTGTTTTGTAGATAAATTAATTTTTGCATGGTTTATTAGTTTTTTTTATAATTGCTATTTTATTGTAATTTCGACATTCACTCTTATAATTAAGAGTGCATGAATTTATGCTAGTAGGTTTTTTATATGGGAAGATAGTGAATTTATTGTTATTAGTGTTTATCAATATATCTAGAAAAGGAATTTTTATTGCGATTATTAAACTTGTATGCAAATTTAAGGATGTGTGTGTATATGTGTGTGTGTGTATATGTGTGTGTGTATAAAATGCAGATCTGTGTGTGTATGTGCCTAATATATATGAGAATGAACTAAAAAGTTCTAAGCCTAGCCAAGAAGCATCATCCAAAAATAATATGATATTGTCATTTTGTATGATTTTGTGAAGTATGTTTGGCCAATAATTTCTCAGCAGCCCCTTCATGTATATATATATATATATATATATATATATATATATTGAGGGCATTCATGGATTTGATTTTAAATCCAACATTATTTCTATTAGCTTTAAACATTATATTTTAATATATTCATCTGTTCAAATAAATGCTTTTTTTAATTCACACTGTTTAAAAAGAACTACTTCTCAAATATGTGTAGCCACTAAAATATAGCATTTAAAATAAGATATATATATATATATATATATATATATATATAATGGACACTGGAGTCAACACCGAGTGACAACAGTCTGTTACATGCTTGAACACAATCTTCAGGCCTGAAGATTGTGTTCAGGCATGAAACAGACTATCACTACTCACAGTTGACCTCAGTGTACAGTTTTATATTTACAGATGCTCTATCCCTTATATTGAGCACTTTTACCCATAAATATAGCATAGCTTAAAACTATATTTTGATCATTATATATATATATATATATATATATATATATATATATATATATATATATATAGCTATGATCAGATAGGTGTAATGTAAGGCATCTTGATAAGCATGTAGTTGTGTAATGGATGTAATTATTTATGAGTCCATATATATACACACTCGTAAATAATTACATCGGTTACACAACTACATGCTTATCCAGATGCCTTATGTTACACCTATATGATCATAACTTTATTAGAACCTATTTAAACATACACACAAATTTACCAGACTCCATTAGAAACATACTAGTAGAAAACACAAATATAATAGTTTCATCCACCTGTAAAAAAAGATTAAAAGTAATGGAAGCTTTAATAACAAAAAAGAAAAAGCCAACTCTTAACAATATTAACTACGAACAAGGCCACAATGTGCTAACTGTATTTTCAGAAATTAAAAACATCTCTACAACACAGTAAAACATATACATAATGCACACACTCAGTTAAGCTGAAAAATTGAATCATCCTTGATAATGGCTAAAGGTATAGCCAAAAGTGCTCGGAACTATAAAACATTTTGACTGTTTTTACACACACATTGTCCAGAAAAGAAAGCTCTTGTTCAAACACAAGAAAAATTATATATATATATATATATATATATATATATATATATATATAAATGTACAAAGTTTGGTCATCAACATATGTCATCAATCAGTGATGTCTTCAATTTGCATTCTTCTCATTTGGTATAGCAAACATGATCATCATCCTTGAGAGACTTCATAAAGAAAAGAATATAAATATAATAACCTTTCACCAGGAGATATATATATATATAATGGTATCTAGTAAGATACAACTATAATATGTGACATCTACTGATCTCGAGATACCGTGAATCTACACCCAAAGAGTTATAGCTCAGCTGCTGATGCCGGCACAGCATTTGTTATGGCTGTACAGGCCCACACAGGAGTGACAGTATCAATTGCAGCAAATATTTGTGAAAATACTCTCCCCCAATATTGCTGTGTTGTTTTCTTTCCATCAAGCATGCTTCTCCCTGGTGGCAAACTTTCATTCTTTTATCTCCAGCCCTCAGTGTAAATTGTGTCTCCAGCATGAGCTATCATTGGTGATGTATTCCTACCTTTTGACATCCAGATCCATCGCTCTTATGTCCCTCTTACAGACGTCCTTGAAGCAAAGATGAGGCTTGCCTTGTACCATCTTGCCAGTGGCCAGTTCCCTACACAGAATTCCCTTCACAATGCGACTACAATCAAACAGGTAATAATAAGTGCTCAATACAAAGTAGAGCCTATAAAATATAAGAAGAATAAAGAATAAGAAATAAAAACAAATGCTTTATGCATTAATGCATTAATTACTAAATCTTAAGATTTCATCTGAGAAAATAATAATGAGAAATAACTCATAAATAATAAAGTAATAGTAAAGACATTAAAAATAAATTAATGTACATTTTTATTAAATTAGTTGACATAATTAATGAGAAAGATATATTTGATGAATTATAGCAATGGCATTAATGTTTGATTGGAAATTATTGAGTTTCAGTTATAAGTCTCCAGGACTAATTTACTGACCCCTTTTGACCCCTAGACATTTATTACCCCCACCTCTACAGAGTTCGATCAACTTTCAGAGGTTGATATCAACTACACTATGGGTCCTTGCTCTAAGATTTAGGTGCAACAAAGAATAAGATTGTTTTTCATTTTATATTTTTACAGCAGCACAGAATTTAGATTAGTAAACAAATGAAAACATTTCTCCTTCTCAATCATATGCAACAGTTTGGTTTAAATAAAAAATTGTCTTTTTTTTACTTTTTTTGTGTTTTTTAAAGAAAGGTGGCCTCATATTGCAGATATTTAAAAGATAAATTTTATTGCGAATAAAGGATTTTTAGGATGTAATTGAAGAAAATAAATCCTTTCACTGCAAACATGAACATACACACATTGCATATATAGAGTATTCAGATAAATGTAGTAGGTTAAACTAAAAAGAAAAAAAGTAAAAGGGAAAAGCAAAGAAAGAAAGCAAAAAAAAAGAATTAAGGCAAATGGAAAGAAAGAAAGAAAGAAAGGAAAAGAGAGAAGCAAAGCAAAAGAGAGATGCAAAGAAAGAAAGAAAAAGAGAGATGCAAAAAAAGAAACATTGAAAGAAAGAAAAAGATGCAAAGAAAGAATGAAAGAAAAACCGAGAGGCAAAGATAGAAAGAAAGAAATAGAGAAGCAAAGGAAACAAGAAAAAAAAGAGAGAAGCAAAGAAAGAAAGAAATAAGAAAGACAAAGAAAGAAAGAAAAACTGATTGAGAAAAAGAGCAAAAGAAGCAAAATGAGAATCAAAAGCAAGAAAGAAAGATATAAAGAAAGAAACGAGATTAAAAAAGTTTCTTATACCCAGCAAAATTTTAGGGAACAGAATTCTGTCATCAAAAAACTTAAATGTAAAAGAAAAAATATTTTTCAATTTTAATTATTAAGAATTTGTTTTCTTAAAATTTCACCAAAAATTATGTTTATTATAATTTTAAATTTCAAATTTCATTTTAGTTCATTTTTCACAATTATTTCTTTCAATCTGTGTATTTTGTTTGTCTTTTTCATTCTGCTTTTATACACACACACACACACACATATATATATATATTTCTTATACATGTTTTAGTTGACATCTCAGTTTCTTAATTTAAGAATATGTATATATATATATATATATATATATATGTAAAATATAAAAGTGGACATTGAAGTCAACACTCAGAGGTGACAGACAGTTTCATGCTAAACGCAATTGTCAGTGGCTTGACAATTGTGTTTATTTACATACATTCTATCTCTGATATTAAGCACTTTATCCCATAAATATAACATACATTAAAATTATATTTCTTCATTCATATATATATATATATATATATATATATATATATATATATATATATAAATATATATATATATGTAATGATATCTTTATATATATATATATATATATATATATATATATATATATATATATATATATGAATGTATCAATGTAAATAGAATGAAAATAATATAAATTCTAACATTCACAGCATTAATTAAAAAGAGGGCTCAATACCAAGAGTAGAGCAATAATTATTTATTATAATTTTTACATACAGACAAAACAACTTACTCACTACAAAGTTTCGATGTGCATGCATTATGACTGGTGAGAACCAATTTATGCATGCGCATCAAAACAAGAATTCACCTTTGTAGTAAGTTGTTTTGTCTGTATGTAAAAATTATAATATATATATATATATATATATATATATATATGTATATATATATATATATATATATATATATATATATATATATATATATATATATATATATATATATGTATATATATGACACTATCATGAACAAACACACACACATATTTCCTTTCAATAGATATGTTAGCTACATTTTTTTAAGCATATCAGAAATAATGCATTCTGGGGAAAAAACGGACTTTCATCTCCAATATAGTAAACAGATCAATCTATAGCAAAATTAAATAGAAACACTTGCTATCAGGAGTATTGTTAAGGTTAGGGTTGATAGGGTTTTATTAAAGGGTTTTAATTGAAGCTTTTAACTAGATATAGAAATTTACTGACTGACCAGCTGTGGCCAGTCAGTTGCTAGCTGAGTGGTCCTTATGGTCAAACTGAGATGACATTAAATGTTTTGACCCTGTTAATATAAGATTATTTTGGTGCATACAAAAAACAATTTGGTGTTTTTATTCATTTTATATAAAACATTATCACATGTCCAAACACAAACACAAACAAATAACAATGTATATATTTACATATATGTACATATACTCCTAGACATATTTAAATACATACATATAGACATAAAGAATATATGTATATTGTTGTATATTGTGGTTTGTTACATACATAAGCATGCTCTATCTGAAAATCCTTTAATAGAGCTTTTTAATACAATAATTCTTGTGAATGCTACAGAAGAGAAGTCGACCATTTCAAGGATTGTTAGGTATGAAACTGTAATATAAACAAGTAACTTAAGCAAAAATGTCATCAAAATAATTTGATTGAGCTCTCAGAGAGGAAGGGGTGATTTTATAAACAGTTGCTGCTGTTGCTAATGCAATGCTCTTCTATTCGAATCAAGCTCTCCTAGCTACTGGTGTCTTCTGCATAGTAAAAACATTAAAATTTCCTTTCTGCTCTGCCGTGCAATGATAGCTTGGAGGTAGAATCTCTGACTGATACCAAAACAATCAGGTTTCGATCCTGGCTTGAAGCAATCGGATGTCTAGCCACACTGATGTGCTGTGATATAGCAAAACAGTCTGTCTGTGGATAATTACATATATATATATATATATATATATATATATATATATATATATATATATATATGAAGAAATATACTTTTAAGGCATTCTATATTTATGGGATAAAGTGCTCAATGTCAGAGATAGAGCGTATGTAAATATAAATATAAAAGTGAACATTGAAGTCAACACTCAGAGGTGATAGGCTTTTTCATGCTAGACACAATCATCAGGCAGCCTGATGATTGCGTCTAGCATGAAACAGCCTGTCGCCTCAGAATGTTGACTTCAATGTTCACTTTTATATTTATATATATATATATATATATATATATATATATATATATATATATATATATTGCCTGACCATTGCTCTAGCATGAAACAGACTGTCACCTCTAAGTGTTGACTTCTATGTTCACTTTTATATTTACACACGCTCTATCTCTGATATTGAGCACTTTATCCCATAAATATATCACACTTTAAGACTATATTTCTTCATATATATATATATATATATATATATATATATATATATATATATATATATGAGTTGGGATCAAATATAGGTCAAATATAAATCAAAATCTGACTGAATGATAAGATAAAGACAAATAGGAAATGTTTATCAATCTAACATGTTTTACTTTTATTAAAACTTCATCAGGGAATGAACAGGAACGAAACTGGCCATAACTTTGATCTTACTAATGTCACCCTAATAAAAAAAAAACATAATTCTTTATTGAGAAAGTATTCTGAGAGACTACTAATAACACTATTATTGACTATAAACATACATCAAAAACATTATATTACATCACCAAACTTTATTGAATCTATTCTTAAAGAATCTAATGTATGTTTATCTAAAACAAACAGTATGTATGTAAAAACATTCACAAATCAACATGTGAAAAACCAACAAACATAATATATACCAGACATGCACACAAACAAACACACACTTACGAATATGCATAATCATCTGATTCCCACATAAAGAGACTAGAATTTTTATACACTTACATACATATAGCAATATTTATGGGTTTTCAGGTAAGCTTGGAATCCATTAATTTCTTGAAATTTTAAATGGATGAGTCATCTCTCCTTGAATTCACAGCACCACAAATTATAATAACATTTGTTTAAAGAGTCAACAGCATGTGAAACATGACTAACAAAACACAACACAAAAGTAAAAATACCAGAATTTCTTTCTTCTTTTTCTCCATCTCTCATTCTCTGATGAAGCTTTAATAAAAGTGAAACATAGATTGATAGACATCCCTATTTGTCCTTGACCTTATCACACACACACACACACACATACACATACATATATATATATATATATATATATATATATATATGGTGAGATCTCCCCATGGTCAGTTTTTCAGGGAGGTGATTTCTTGATGATTTTGGTTTAGGGAAGTGATCCTAGCATTAGCATCATTGGAAAGCACAAGTGGGATCATACCACTGGTTGATTCAAGTCTTGTGATTGAAATTGGGTAGATGGAACTTTGGACACCATCAATGCTTGTACTAAGCCAAAAGTCATCCTGACCAAAAGTTTGAATGCTCAAAACTGATTATCACATCAAGTTAAGGTCTTCTTCTCAGAAAATGTAACTAAGGGCTGCTCAAAAATGTTAGCTTTCAGAAATACTCGGCATGACTATTTTCTTCTTTTTTACATGGTAGGGGGGGGACACATTCTAATCTTGTTATCAAAAAGCAGCAAATACAACTCAGAAGCATCAACAATATTTAAAAATATATTCTTTATAAAAAAAATAATTGTTTTTTTTTTTAATGAATTCACCCCTAGCAAGGCAATAATGCCACTAAGATGCAAGGGGCTACTGAAACTGAAAGAAAAGACTTTTTCTAAACAAGAAAACAAAGGATAAACCTCTACTCTTGTTCAAAAGACTGGGAAGGAGTGAGAACTGGATGATAGGTGAAACTGTCAACTCCTATTAATAAATTCATGAATAAATAAAATACATAAGTTATAAATATTTAGTTAAATTTGACTAAATTAACTAAATACATGGGTTGAGTTTGAACAGCAGTGTTTTATTAGACATAAAACACTTGAGAGTTTGTATAGAGAAATCAATCAGTTATTGTGACTTTAATATTTCAAAACTCAAAAAGAAAAATCACTTTCATTAAATTTTAACCTCTATATAATACATGATTTGAGTATAACATTAAACTTATGTATTTTTATAATCATTTCCAAGCAGGGTTATAAAGTAAGAGGTAAGAAGGCTAGAGAAAGGATGAAGGGGAATAAGTGGGTGTGAAAAAGGAAAAGTAAGAGGTAAGAAAGCTAGAGAAAAGATGAAGGGGAATAAGTGGGTGTGAAGAAGGAAAAGTAAGAGATAAGAAAGCTAGAGAAAAGATGAAGGGGAATAAGTGGGTGTGAAGAAGGAAAAGTAAGAGATAAGAAAGCTAGAGAAAAGATGAAGGGGAATAAGTGGGTGTGAAGAAGGAAAAGTAAGAGATAAGAAAGCTAGAGAAAAGATGAAGGGGAATAAGTGGGTGTGAAGAAGGAAAAGTAAGAGATAAGAAAGCTAGAGAAAAGATGAAGGGGAATAAGTGGGTGTGAAGAAGGAAAAGTAAGAGATAAGAAAGCTAGAGAAAAGATGAAGGGGAATAAGTGGGTGTGAAGAAGGAAAAGTAAGAGATAAGAAAGCTAGAGAAAAGATGAAGGGGAATAAGTGGGTGTGAAGAAGGAAAAGTAAGAGATAAGAAAGCTAGAGAAAAGATGAAGGGGAATAAGTGGGTGTGAAGAAGGAAAAGTAAGAGATAAGAAAGCTAGAGAAAAGATGAAGGGGAATAAGTGGGTGTGAAGAAGGAAAAGTAAGAGATAAGAAAGCTAGAGAAAAGATGAAGGGGAATAAGTGGGTGTGAAGAAGGAAAAGTAAGAGATAAGAAAGCTAGAGAAAAGATGAAGGGGAATAAGTGGGTGTGAAGAAGGAAAAGTAAGAGATAAGAAAGCTAGAGAAAAGATGAAGGGGAATAAGTGGGTGTGAAGAAGGAAAAGTAAGAGATAAGAAAGCTAGAGAAAAGATGAAGGGGAATAAGTGGGTGTGAAGAAGGAAAAGTAAGAGATAAGAAAGCTAGAGAAAAGATGAAGGGGAATAAGTGGGTGTGAAGAAGGAAAAGTAAGAGATAAGAAAGCTAGAGAAAAGATGAAGGGGAATAAGTGGGTGTGAAGAAGGAAAAGTAAGAGATAAGAAAGCTAGAGAAAAGATGAAGGGGAATAAGTGGGTGTGAAGAAGGAAAAGTAAGAGATAAGAAAGCTAGAGAAAAGATGAAGGGGAATAAGTGGGTGTGAAGAAGGAAAAGTAAGAGATAAGAAAGCTAGAGAAAAGATGAAGGGGAATAAGTGGGTGTGAAGAAGGAAAAGTAAGAGATAAGAAAGCTAGAGAAAAGATGAAGGGGAATAAGTGGGTGTGAAGAAGGAAAAGTAAGAGATAAGAAAGCTAGAGAAAAGATGAAGGGGAATAAGTGGGTGTGAAGAAGGAAAAGTAAGAGATAAGAAAGCTAGAGAAAAGATGAAGGGGAATAAGTGGGTGTGAAGAAGGAAAAGTAAGAGATAAGAAAGCTAGAGAAAAGATGAAGGGGAATAAGTGGGTGTGAAGAAGGAAAAGTAAGAGGTAAGAAAGCTAGAGAAAAGATGAAGGGGAATAAGTGGGTGTGAAGAAGGAAAAGTAAGAGGTAAGAAAGCTAGAGAAAAGATGAAGGGGAATAAGTGGGTGTGAAGAAGGAAAAGTAAGAGGTAAGAAAGCTAGAGAAAAGATGAAGGGGAATAAGTGGGTGTGAAGAAGGAAAAGTAAGAGGTAAGAAAGCTAGAGAAAAGATGAAGGGGAATAAGTGGGTGTGAAGAAGGAAAAGTAAGAGGTAAGAAAGCTAGAGAAAAGATGAAGGGGAATAAGTGGGTGTGAAGAAGGAAAAGTAAGAGGTAAGAAAGCTAGAGAAAAGATGAAGGGGAATAAGTGGGTGTGAAGAAGGAAAAGTAAGAGGTAAGAAAGCTAGAGAAAAGATGAAGGGGAATAAGTGGGTGTGAAGAAGGAAAAGTAAGAGGTAAGAAAGCTAGAGAAAAGATGAAGGGGAATAAGTGGGTGTGAAGAAGGAAAAGTAAGAGGTAAGAAAGCTAGAGAAAAGATGAAGGGGAATAAGTGGGTGTGAAGAAGGAAAAGTAAGAGGTAAGAAAGCTAGAGAAAAGATGAAGGGGAATAAGTGGGTGTGAAGAATGAAAAGTAAGAGGTAAGAAAGCTAGAGAAAAGATGAAGTGGAATAAGTGGGTGTGAAGAAGGAAAAGTAAGAGATAAGAAAGCTAGAGAAAAGATGAAGGGGAATAAGTGGGTGTGAAGAAGGAAAAGTAAGAGGTAAGAAAGCTAGAGAAAAGATGAAGGGGAATAAGTGGGTGTGAAGAAGGAAAAGTAAGAGGTAAGAAAGCTAGAGAAAAGATGAAGGGGAATAAGTGGGTGTGAAGAAGGAAAAGTAAGAGGTAAGAAAGCTAGAGAAAAGATGAAGGGGAATAAGTGGGTGTGAAGAAGGAAAAGTAAGAGGTAAGAAAGCTAGAGAAAAGATGAAGGGGAATAAGTGGGTGTGAAGAAGGAAAAGTAAGAGATAAGAAAGCTAGAGAAAAGATGAAGGGGAATAAGTGGGTGTGAAGAAGGAAAAGTAAGAGATAAGAAAGCTAGAGAAAAGATGAAGGGGAATAAGTGGGTGTGAAGAAGGAAAAGTAAGAGATAAGAAAGCTAGAGAAAAGATGAAGGGGAATAAGTGGGTGTGAAGAAGGAAAAGTAAGAGATAAGAAAGCTAGAGAAAAGATGAAGGGGAATAAGTGGGTGTGAAGAAGGAAAAGTAAGAGATAAGAAAGCTAGAGAAAAGATGAAGGGGAATAAGTGGGTGTGAAGAAGGAAAAGTAAGAGGTAAGAAAGCTAGAGAAAAGATGAAGGGGAATAAGTGGGTGTGAAGAAGGAAAAGTAAGAGATAAGAAAGCTAGAGAAAAGATGAAGGGGAATAAGTGGGTGTGAAGAAGGAAAAGTAAGAGATAAGAAAGCTAGAGAAAAGATGAAGGGGAATAAGTGGGTGTGAAGAAGGAAAAGTAAGAGATAAGAAAGCTAGAGAAAAGATGAAGGGTAATAAGTGGGTGTGAAGAAGGAAAAGTAAGAGATAAGAAAGCTAGAGAAAAGATGAAGGGGAATAAGTGGGTGTGAAGAAGGAAAAGTAAGAGATAAGAAAGCTAGAGAAAAGATGAAGGGGAATAAGTGGGTGTGAAGAAGGAAAAGTAAGAGGTAAGAAAGCTAGAGAAAAGATGAAGGGGAATAAGTGGGTGTGAAGAAGGAAAAGTAAGAGGTAAGAAAGCTAGAGAAAAGATGAAGGGGAATAAGTGGGTGTGAAGAAGGAAAAGTAAGAGGTAAGAAAGCTAGAGAAAAGATGAAGGGGAATAAGTGGGTGTGAAGAAGGAAAAGTAAGAGGTAAGAAAGCTAGAGAAAAGATGAAGGGGAATAAGTGGGTGTGAAGAAGGAAAAGTAAGAGGTAAGAAAGCTAGAGAAAAGATGAAGGGGAATAAGTGGGTGTGAAGAAGGAAAAGTAAGAGGTAAGAAAGCTAGAGAAAAGATGAAGTGGAATAAGTGGGTGTGAAGAAGGAAAAGTAAGAGATAAGAAAGCTAGAGAAAAGATGAAGGGGAATAAGTGGGTGTGAAGAAGGAAAAGTAAGAGATAAGAAAGCTAGAGAAAAGATGAAGGGGAATAAGTGGGTGTGAAGAAGGAAAAGTAAGAGGTAAGAAAGCTAGAGAAAAGATGAAGGGGAATAAGTGGGTGTGAAGAAGGAAAAGTAAGAGATAAGAAAGCTAGAGAAAAGATGAAGGGGAATAAGTGGGTGCGAAGAAGGAAAGTAAGAGGTAAGAAAGCTAGAGAAAAGATGAAGGGGAATAAGTGGGTGTGAAGAAGGAAAAGTAAGAGATAAGAAAGCTAGAGAAAAGATGAAGGGGAATAAGTGGGTGTGAAGAAGGAAAAGTAAGAGATAAGAAAGCTAGAGAAAAGATGAAGGGGAATAAGTGGGTGTGAAGAAGGAAAAGTAAGAGATAAGAAAGCTAGAGAAAAGATGAAGGGGAATAAGTGGGTGTGAAGAAGGAAAAGTAAGAGATAAGAAAGCTAGAGAAAAGATGAAGGGGAATAAGTGGGTGTGAAGAAGGAAAAGTAAGAGATAAGAAAGCTAGAGAAAAGATGAAGGGGAATAAGTGGGTGTGAAGAAGGAAAAGTAAGAGATAAGAAAGCTAGAGAAAAGATGAAGGGGAATAAGTGGGTGTGAAGAAGGAAAAGTAAGAGATAAGAAAGCTAGAGAAAAGATGAAGGGGAATAAGTGGGTGTGAAGAAGGAAAAGTAAGAGGTAAGAAAGCTAGAGAAAAGATGAAGGGGAATAAGTGGGTGTGAAGAAGGAAAAGTAAGAGGTAAGAAAGCTAGAGAAAAGATGAAGGGGAATAAGTGGGTGTGAAGAAGGAAAAGTAAGAGGTAAGAAAGCTAGTGAAAAGATGAAGGGGAATAAGTGGGTGTGAAGAAGGAAAAGTAAGAGGTAAGAAAGCTAGAGAAAAGATGAAGGGGAATAAGTGGGTGTGAAGAAGGAAAAGTAAGAGGTAAGAAAGCTTGAGAAAAGATGAAGGGGAATAAGTGGGTGTGAAGAAGGAAAAGTAAGAGATAAGAAAGCTAGAGAAAAGATGAAGGGGAATAAGTGGGTGTGAAGAAGGAAAAGTAAGAGATAAGAAAGCTAGAGAAAAGATGAAGGGGAATAAGTGGGTGTGAAGAAGGAAAAGTAAGAGATAAGAAAGCTAGAGAAAAGATGAAGGGGAATAAGTGGGTGTGAAGAAGGAAAAGTAAGAGATAAGAAAGCTAGAGAAAAGATGAAGGGGAATAAGTGGGTGTGAAGAAGGAAAAGTAAGAGATAAGAAAGCTAGAGAAAAGATGAAGGGGAATAAGTGGGTGTGAAGAAGGAAAAGTAAGAGATAAGAAAGCTAGAGAAAAGATGAAGGGGAATAAGTGGGTGTGAAGAAGGAAAAGTAAGAGATAAGAAAGCTAGAGAAAAGATGAAGGGGAATAAGTGGGTGTGAAGAAGGAAAAGTAAGAGATAAGAAAGCTAGAGAAAAGATGAAGGGGAATAAGTGGGTGTGAAGAAGGAAAAGTAAGAGATAAGAAAGCTAGAGAAAAGATGAAGGGGAATAAGTGGGTGTGAAGAAGGAAAAGTAAGAGATAAGAAAGCTAGAGAAAAGATGAAGGGGAATAAGTGGGTGTGAAAAAGGACATAGAGAAACAGCCTTGCTAAATGAATATCATAAGAAAATGTATGAAAGGCTAAAGTGTAGGTATGGTTAGAAAAGTTTCAAAAATGATATTTTTCATTTTTTTATGTGAGGAAAGAGAATGAGAGCGTCTGTCGCAGCAGAAACTGTTTCTCTGGTCCTTATTCCTTTTTCGTATACGAAGTTAAACCATGTTATATGGTATTTAAATAAAAACATGAAGGAGCAACAAAGATTGGAAAAGATAAAGGAAAGAATAAGGAGACACAGGCAAATGGTGACCAAAAGTAAAGATGCAGGAAATAAGAGATAATCATAGTTGCCCACGAAATGGTCCAGTTCTAAAATAATTTAAACAATTTTTGAGGCACTTCATAAAGATATGAAGCTTGTTTGTGAGTCAATGACTGAAAAGGGTCAGAACCAATATATATATATATATATATATAGAGAGAGAGAGAGAGAGAGAGAGAGAAAGAGAGAGATACATAGATATAATTATATTATTTACAATTTGCTATATTTATGGTAGAAAGTGTTCAAAATTGAAGATAGTATATATAGATAGTGTGAACAAAAGAAATCAAGACTATATAGTGAATGTCAGATAGATAGATGGATATATATATATATATATATATATATATATATATATATATATATATAGATAGATAGATAGATAGATAGATAGATAGATAGATCTATAGATGGATAGATTAAAATCAATTATATCAAACATAGAAAAATAACAAAAAATTGAGTTATTTTTCTATGTTTGATATAATTGATTTTAATCTATCCATCTATCTATCTATCTATATATATATTCATGAAACTGACTTGTGCTACTTGTGTGGAATAATATACATACATATATATATGTGTGTGTGTGTGTGTGTGTGTGTGTATGTTTATGTGTGTGCATGTGTGTGTGTATGTGTGGTGAGTAATTGAATGTCAAAATGGAAAACTTAACTGTGATGCATTACTTCCTTCAAAAGGACTTCTTCAGATTAAATAATATTTTATTGATGGAATCATATATATTATTGGGAAAAGTAATAAAATATAGCCCACATTGGTTACAATTCATTATATTCTCCCTATATATATATATATATATATATATATATATATATATGATTCCATCAATAAAAACATTTGTCCTAAGAAATCCTTTTGAATGATGAAATGCATCATATAGGATTTGTTTCAAATTTTGTTACCCAATTACCTGCCAATAGTCTGATATATAGAGTTTATATATCATATTCTCCAATATATATGCATATATAAAATTTAGAAATTGTTTTGTTTACATTTTAGATACAAAACTAAGCAGAAATAGGCTTTCAAGAAAATCTGGGCTGTGAAGCTCTCTGTAATCTTGAGGTCAAAGCATACGAGAACAATTGGTCATTTCTCTTACAAAAGGGTATGTAGATTTGCACCTTGCTGGAGAGCATGTTTTCTTTATTAATTTTTCTCATGCATGCACGTTGATAGATATAATAATCACTGTTTAAAATAACCAAATGATGTGCCTATTTCAAACACAGATATCCATTAAAAATAACATCTGAAGTAATATGTACATATATGTGCATATATTAAAAACTATACAAGATAGAAATATAAATGTTTTGGAATTATGTTCACACAAAATATGAGATAAAGCTTTATGGGCTAAAATTTAATGACTGATAATGTTTGGCTTTTATAGCCTAATCAGTAAGGCAGCTGCCACTGATGGACAGGGTCCTGAAGAAAGAAATGTAATTTCACTTTATTTCTAATTTCTCAATGTATGTTGCTTACTTATAAACATGGAATGACAATCTGCAAATTGTAATAAAAAACATCAGACATTAAGATGAAAAAAAACAGCAGTTTTTAAAGCAGTCTTTTTTTTTCTTTTTTTTTTTTTAAGCTTATCACCCCAAGCAAGGCTGGAAGCCACTAGCACGCAAGGGGTTACAGAAGGTTTGGAGGAAGAGCAGATAGGAGTGGTAAAGGAGAGGATGTGGAGAAAGATAGTGGATCGATCAAGGCAAGGGGGTTACAGAAGATTTGGAGCAAGAGCAGATAGGAATGAAAGGTAAAAGGATGTGGAGAAGGGAAGTGGATAGATCAAGGCAACTGGAGATGTTGATTGACGTTACACTTAAATAGTTGGAGATTATATTTGTCAGGGAAACAGGAATAAGGAAGGGAGTTCCACAGGCGAGATGTGCAAGACATGAAGCTATTGGAGTAGAAGAGACGTCTAGATCTAACAGTTTCAATGGTGAAAGGGTGGGAACAGGATGCCAGCCTCGTAGGATGTTTAAATTCATGAGGCCTAGGAACCAGCAAAAGCAGCTCCTCGGAGCAATTACCGTGAAAGTATTTGTAAAAAAGACAGACCAAGGCAACGGCGCGTCTGTGAGAGAGCAATTGCAGACGAGATGACAGATCAGGGCCAGTTACATTGCATATCCATCTCTGGATCTTATCAAGAACCCTGAGGCAAACAGCAGGGGCTTCAGACCATATATGGCAGCAATACTCCATGCAAGGGCGAATATGACTCAATAGAGTTTACAATTCACCAGGAAAGAAATGGATCTGCATGTTCTCTAAAGCAGTCTATCCAAGACAGAGAAGCTTAGCTAGCAATGACTGATTAGGAGTGAAACAGATTTGTATATTTGCTAACATCATCAAATGGAGAGTTATTTTTTTATGCAATTTATCAGCATTTGACATACAATGACATGAAAACATGATAACATGACTACATGTGTACACCTATTCAACATGACTACATGTGTACAGCTATTCAAACAGCATAAAAGAATTCCAGTTAATTTACCTGAGGTGCAAACAAGATGAAGGATAAAGAAATACTGGTAACAAATAAATAATAATTAATAATACTTCATCATAGCAATTCAAATGAATTAAGTCAACTACTAAATGTAAAAACAATATAAATAAGATGAAATAATACAAATGAAATATAGATGAAATAAGATATAGTAATAAAAAATTAATAATATTTAACAATGTTTTTATCTAAGAAATCCAGATAACAATATCAATCAGATGGTGTAAAAAGAAATAAAATAAAAAATGTTAAAAATTAAAATGTGATATTTATTACAAACACTGGTATCTGCTAAAATTTAACGTTTCAAGTAATACATATATATATATATGTAGAGAGAGAGAGACAGAGAGAGAGAGACAGACAGACAGACAGACAGACAGAGACTGTGTGTAATTTAATAAATTTCAGTGAGATGTGCAAAAATCATAGCAGAAGAGAATCCAGGCAGGATTGAAATAATAACACTAGGAAGTAGCTTTGCGATAAAATCTTGCAAACGATCCCATTTCTGTAGGCAATACAAATTTACTAATGCCATTCAGCCATGTATTCAACTGTCTAATGAAACATATATATATATATATATATATATATATATATATATATATATATATATATATATATAGGTCAATAGATAGATAGATATCTATCATAGTGAGTTTTAATTCAGTTCCTCTGGTCAGTATATAAAAGCATCTCTCAAATGCCAATTTTATAAAATTTGACATTTGTGAGATGCTTTTAAGCTGCCTTGTCTAGGAAACTCTCTCTGTACTAGTTTAGAAAAATGAAAATTGCAATCTGATTTAACAGAACTGCTTTTATATATATATATATATATATATATATATATATATATATGTATATATAAATAAAAATATCAGAGATAGAGCATGTGTAAATATGTATATTTAAATATATATATATGTGTATATATATATATATATATATATATATATATATATATATATATATATATATATATATACGAGGGTCATTCAATAAATAAGGTGAATTTTTCGGTATAATGACTTCTAATACAGATAGAAGCTTCCTCTTTTTTATTTTTTTTTTGTTTTACTTCTTTTTGCATGGATTTAATTTCTTTTGCAGATTAAAAAAAAACTTTGAGAGTTTTGGCGATTAACAAAGATGGCCGACCAAGAAACATGCTCCAGGATTGAACAGCGGTCAGTTATCAAATTTTTGGTTGCTGAAGGGTGCAAACCAGTTGAAATTCATAGGAGAATGTCAACTGTGTATGGTGCCACATGTTTCAGCCAACAAAATGTCTACAAGTGAGCTAAATTGTTTAAAGAAGGACGGAGCCGTGTTGAGGATGAAGACAGGCCTGGGAGGCCCACAGAAGTGAGGTCTCCTGAGGTGATCGAATCAGTGAATGACCTCATTCAGTCTGACAGAAGGGTGACAGTGGATGACATTGCAAGGACTTTGAGCTTATCTGTTGGGACAAACGCAGGGGTCATCAGTCAGAAGGAGTCATCTTGCATCATGACAACGCAAGGCCTCACACAGCAGCCCAAATGGTGCAGACCATCAATGAGCTGAGCTCATCCCCTTTACAGCCCAGACCTTGCCCCTTCAGACTTTCACCTGTTTGGTCCCTTGAAAGCGTTCACGAGAGGCACAAAGTTTAAAAGTGACGATGAAGTTAAAAGTGTTGTGAGCGACTGGCTGAGACATCAGTCCAAAGATTTTTACACTGAGGGAATATGGAAGCTTGTGCACAGATGGTAAAAGTGTGTGACAGTGTTGGGAGACTACGTTGAAAAATAAACAAAAAAGTAAGCTTCTATCTGTATTAGAAGTCCTTATACTGAAAAATTCACCTTATTTATTGATTGACCCTCGTATATATATATATATATATATATATATATATATATATATATGAATAAAGACAAAAGTAAAACTTTTCCTAAACTCTGTGTTTCCTTCTCTGATGGACTTTATCATGGCAAATATAAGGATTTTATTTTGCAACAAGTATTTTTCAAAAAAATAATTCAACATTATATTCTCACTTTTGTTTATTAGACATTAAAATACAGAAACTTAACATCCTTCATAATTTATCTGAACTTTTCTGTTAACCTGATGAATAAACACTGTTTAAAATAACCAAATGATGTATCTATTTCAAACACAGGTATCCACAATAAATAATGTATGAAGTAAAATAACGTTTCTTAAATTTTGAAAAACTAACAACATTTTTACTTTTGCTTATAAATACTTGTGATAAAATAAAATCCTTACATTTACCTTGATAAAATCCATCAGAGGATGAAATGTGTCAGCGAAGATAAGTTTTCCTTTTGTTTTTATTCACATTGTATATATTTTTGTTATATGTGAAATTTTACACACACACACACATATATATAATTATATCGGTTAAAATTTGCTACATCTATGTGGGAAGAATTTTGCATTTGTAGATATAAACAATGTTTCTATATCAATACTGTTATAAAAGCATAGCATGTGTTTCTGCTTAGATAAATAGATATCAAGAAAGAGAGAGAGAGAACGAAATCAAAAGATAAAGACTGATAAACAGATAGAGAGACAGAGAGTATTTATTACCCATAACATTTCTTTTCAGAAAGGTTTTCTTTTTGTCTGTCTTTCATTCCAATTTTGAAAGTCAGTTGTCAACAAACCTCACTCGCAAGGATCCAACTCAATTATTGGATGTAGATTCTTATATCTGGGTTCGACCAGGAAACATGGAGTATTTAATGTCTCTATTAATTTCATATGTGTCTATTTATTTTCAATTGAATCCTTTTCTTTATAAAAAGAAGCCAGTCCTGTTGATTTCTGACCATCAGTTAGACCAAATCATTGTATAGGAATGTTAATATATACATATATATATGTGCCTGCATGTCCTTATACATGGGAATACATAAGGTGTGGATGTGTCGGTAGCTGCATCATATCTTATTACTTATCAAAATGTGTGCATCTTTTCATGATTACTCAATATTACAGGACTTGTTTGTTTTCAGAGCTGTAATGATAACATAAGTGTGTTCAACAGTACCATAGCTCCATGCAAAAGCAATTACAATATTTCCATAAAATAAAATTATTCCAAGTGGAATATCATAATGACACAACTCAATGCCTAATACCACAGCTTGAATATTAACCAAAAAATGGAGTTGGTTAAAATCCACTGTGAGTGATGGTGGTAATAAAAGAGTGCTCAATGTAAAATAACAGAGCTAAAATTTATACTACTAATGAATATACATTTATTCCTCACCATTTGGTGCAATTCTGATTTTCATGTATGTAGCAATCATCAGGCACAAACTGAAAATTAGCCATTGTAATATGTCAATATTTATAACCTACTGTTAAGATAGTAGAGCACTCCATTTATTTATGTGGGAATATATATATATATATATATATATATATATATATATATATATTGTATATATATATTGTATATATATATATATATATATATATATATATATATATATATATATATATATATGGGGTAATTGAAATTATATGACAAAGCAGAAAAAGTTTCCTTGTGATGTGTGTTTTGCCCTTCAGGACTTTATCAGACTAAATTTGATCTGATGAAGCCCTAAAGAATGAAACACATCACAAGGAAACTTTTTTTCATTTTGTTATACAATTTCCCCAATACTGTTCTTGATAGATAAAAATATATGTCATTATCTCATATATATTTAAGGAATAAAAATATTGCTTGATTATAGTTATTGAGCAATTTCAACCAAACTTCTGTTCATTTTCAAGATCCAGAGCTATGGAGGAACAGATCTTGGGAAGGATTGCACTGTGATCCACAAGATGACAGGTTAACCTATGAGATAGTGCTGAGGTTGTTTGACAGACGAATTTAATGTTTATGCACAATAGGAAATGCAGTGGGTAGGAGAACTGATTGATGATATTGGTTCAGTGTAATGAGGATTTTTAAGGACAGGCTTTGTTAGAAATAAAAATGTGCTTTTGATTTTTTGTGATATATTAAAAGAAAAGTTAATCCTTATTATTAATAGAATATGTAAGAATGAGAAAATGATGCATCAATACACATTATGTATATATATATATATATATATATATATATATATATATAGTTTTAAGGTATACTATATTTATGTATCCTCACTTCTTATATTTACAAATATCAAATTACGCATAATTTTGATTTGATAT
>OZ038478.1:117746708-117756708 GCA_964036315.1 Acanthosepion esculentum
ATATATATATATCACTATGTAAGAATTGAGCACTATGGCAGCCAGTATGGTGTGTATATAGCATGTATATAATGCATTAAAATTCCCTTTCTCTGCCATGTGCCAGTAGCCTAAGGGTAAGAGTCTCTGACTGATGTCAAATCGGTTGAGTTTCAATCCTTGCTTGAAGCATTTGGATGTCTAGCCACATTAATGAGCTGTGATACATCAAAACAGGCTGTCTCTGGGTGAGTCTATGTATATATATATATATATATATATATATATATATATATATGTATATATATGATAAAACTATAGTTTTAAGGTATGCTATTTTTATATTATTTATATATTTTTATATTATATATATATATATATGTATATATATATGATAAAATTACAGTTTTAAGGTATGCTATATTTATGGTTAAGCATGCTCAATATTAGGAATAGAGTGTATGTAAATATAAAAGTGGGCACCATGGTCAACAGTAAGTAGTGACAGTCTGTTTCATGCTTGAACACAATGTTCAGGCCATGTGTATCATCTTTTGTCTTGACTATTTATATATGCTGGCCAATGGTGCATTATGGGTAGCAAGGTCTATTGTATTATCCTAATGGCTATTGGGCAGGCAGTAATTGTTATGTTTCAAATTATTCTCAAGGCTTATGAGTAGATGTCTCTGTTGATACGAATGTGGTTATTTTTAGCTATTTTATAGTATTGTTTGTTAACTTTTACTCATGAATACAGTGAGATGTTTGAGTTATTTTTTTTAATTTCAGCCCAAGCATGGTGACACAGCTCCTAAGATGCAAGGGTTACTGAGTGTGAAAGAATCTGAGACATACATATATATATATATATATATATATATATATATATATATATATATATATATATATATATATATATATATATATTTATATATATATGTATTCATATTGAAGAAGAAAGATGTGTCTACAACACAGATAGAAAGAGAATTCTTATTCCATGGGGGAAAAAAAGTAAAAATAATTTATATATATTTTTCTCTTAAAGTTATACTCAAAATAATCCTTATTGACTTTTAAAAGAAGAAAAAGTGTTTTAGATGAGAAAGAAATTTACATTTTGCCTATCCCTTCCAGGAAACATGGAATCATTACTTCTTTAAATAATAATAATAATAAATACTATTATTATTATTATTATTATTATTGAACAACTGAAAGGGGAAAAAAGCTAATATAAAATAAATATAGAAGTAAGTAAAAAAAATTAACAAATTAAAATATTTATAAGCTATAAAAAATGAGTAAAAATAACAACGAGATGAAAATAAATTGAAAAATGAATATTAGAATTATGAAAACAAAGTAAAAGATATAAGTAAAAAATATTACTAATAAAAAGATGAAAAAGAAAGAAAAAATGGAGTCCAACAAATTTGTTTTCATAATAATTTTACAAGAAGGTTTATTTGATTTTTCTTTATTCTTTTTTATCTTTTTTATATTTAAGGATTTTTATTTTCTGAAGGTGATAAATGCTGAATTATAAGGGACATTGAAGAACTAAAAAGACATACTAAAGAAAATGGGAAAGAGATTAAAAAAAAAATAAAGTCCTTTTAGATCTGGATGTAAAAATAATATGATCCCATGATTTGTCTGAAAATAAAAATGTACAAAAGAATTTCAAGTAAAAGAAGCTGAAATAAAAAAACATTTTTGAAAAATAACAAAGGAAAATATTTCAAATAATTGAGCTCTTAAAAAATTACTTTACCTCAGCATGGTGAACCTTTCATTTGATGCCAAAAATACACAAAAAATTAAGATCATATACTTATATATAGCTACATTATTATATATTAATATTTGTGGAGCAATATATATATATATATATAGATATATATATATACATATATATACATATATATATATATATATATATATATATATATATGAATTTTGGTTCAAATATAGATTTTAATCTGATAGAATGGGAGGATAAGGAAATATTTCCTATTTGTTCCTTATTCTACTATATATATATATATATATATATATATATATATATATGTATATATATATATATATATGTATATATATATATATATATATATATGTATATATATATATATGTATATATATATTATTATTATTATTTTTCTTATTTCTTTTCATATCTCACAAAACATATCTTCACATAAACAATGACAACATATAATTAAATGAATAAAGTCTTACAATTATTTGATATATTTTCTGTTTATATGTTATCTTTATAGATGCAATCTATTTAACCAAATGCCCTGTTTTTAATCAAACCATATTAATTACATTGTGCCACTGAAATGTTTCAGAAATTTTATAGAAAATATGCACTTACTGACAGGAATCAAACCCGTATTCCTATACAGAAACCATCATTTGATCTGATGTTCTGTACCATTTAGCTACAAAGAAGCGTCTGGTTAGCAAAGTCCAAATTACTGTTTATGAACAGACAATCTTCGATGATATTTCTCAATCAATCATATTTGCTCATGAAACATATATAAACAATAATTTGAATTTTGCTAACCAGACACTTCTCTGTAGATCAAATGACAATTTCCATATAGGAATACAAGTTCAATTTATAGTTGAGAACACATATATCCTACAAAATTTTTTGGACATTCAGCCTGGTAAATGTAATTAATGCTGTTTAATTAAAAACAGACCATTTACTTAAATACATTGTATCATAATGCATAAACAGAAAATATATTAAATAATTGTCAAGAAAAATCATTGAAGATTGTGTGTTTATAAACAAATTTGAACTTTGCTAACCAGACACTAAATGTTATAACACATCAGATCATATATGTATATATATATATATATATATATATATATATATATGTGTGTGTGTGTGTTTGTGTGTATGCATGTTAATATATGTAATATACACTTTATTTTGTGCAGAAATTCTTAATATTCTCATACATTAATATTTATGTTCACATATACCTATCATTTACACACACACATTTTTATACATTAATAAAATTTATACATTTATATACACTTCCAAGAAACATAGAAGCATTACATCTTTTATTAATAATAATAATGCTAATAATTATAATAATAATGATAATAATAATAATCATTTAATAGATGAAAGGATTAGAAAAAATAAATATAAAAATAATCAAAAAATGAACAAATTAAAAATTAAAATATTTAAAAAATAACCAAAATATATATATTTAAAAAAGGAAGTATAAAATTATTTCATATGTCAGATTTTATTATACAATAATCATTTCAACAATAATATTGGAATTAATTAACTGATGTTTGTAAACTTTTCAAGCTGTATACTAATTTACATAATAAATATATCAAATTAATTTCAGATTCTAATATCTGCTTTTAGAAATGTTTACAATAACTTATTTGGTGTTGTGAGATTTTTTAATACAACTTGGGAGTTGTTCATAATAATGTAAATAAGTATATCTCTAATAGTGTAGTTATTGGTATTTATTTTGTAATTTCAACTAAAATAATAAGAAAACTATAAATTTAAAAAAGAAATGACATATTGTAAAGTTGATGAGTGATGAAAAAAAAGTTGTTGAACAGAGATCATAGGGAAAAAAGAGAAAGCAAAAACTTTGGCAAGAGGCAAAAGAATGCCACAAAAATGACTTAAGAAAAATTTTAAAGTAATAAGCAAAAAAAATGGCTTGATACACAAGAAAATATTTCAAGTTGTTACAAATGTAAACAGAAGGAAAAAAATTAAGAATATTAAGAACATTGACTAAAGGCTAAAACTAAGCAAACTATCACCTTTAAGTAAACATCACAAAGAAAAACATGTAAGTCAGACAAAGAAGTACATGAAAGCTGATTTCTAAACTGATTTTTAGTGATGAAGGAAGAACTACATTGGATGGACCTCTTGGCTGAGGTAGAGGTTAGGCCCTTCATGGGATTTATCAACCAACATGAATTATACAACAAAAGCAATTGGGTGGAATAATGTTTTAATCTTGTTCTTTTATTATTTTTCTTTCATTAATAATGATTTTACTCAGTTTTTTTTCACTCACAGTAACCCCTTTCATTTTAGTGGCTTTATCACCTTGATAGGAGTGAAATAATTAAAAAAAGAAAAGTATTCTAGGCAGTAAAATTATAAGTCCCTTCAAAGTTGAAGAATGCAGAGAATTGTTGGAAGAGAAGTTTTTATTTTGAATGGTATAGGTCACAGGTGAGAAGTTTTAGGACAAAGAGTATCTTTATGCAAGACAATGTTCTTTCATGTTGTCCAAAGCTGACTATTGTTAACTTTGACAGAAAGGTTTCCAAGACACTAGATTAATGAAAATGCCCCTGTGCTCCCCCAGATATTAGTTTAATAGAAAACTCATGGTCTATAATTGTGTGGGAATAGAAAACAAAATTCAAGGAAAAAGATCTCCAAGAAGTAATGCAAAGTGTTCTGTATGTTAAAATGGGAACAGCAAAAAAATTAGTAAAATCAGTGATTGAAAAGCAGATGAAGTTACAGAATGTCAATTAACATATAAAAAAAATGAAGTATTAATTTATTTAGGTATATGGGATTAAAGATATTGCATTCATGTATAAATATTTATATTGTACTTGGTTTGCATGAGAAAAAAACTCATCAATATTTTTAATAAGAATAAACATTACAAGACTTAATTAACTCAGATGATCCAGTGCTCTTATAAATGTAAGTATATAGTGAAAGTTTTAACAACCACATTTGGTTAAAACCAATTTTATTGTGAAAATGTTGACTTGCATACTAAAATTTGACATAGGTATTTTGAGTATACACACTTATATACACTTACGCACATACACTTACACAAACATACACTTAACTTACACTCATACACTTACTTTACACACATACACTTACACACACACACACACACACACACACACACACACACACACACATGCTGAAGATGTCTGAGCCCAACCCACTTCCCAAAATCGGTATCTCAATAACAAAAGAATATAAATTATGTAAAACTTTTATTAAACTTGAGAAATGATGAGCCTAGTTTGTTGATCTAAGGAAGAATATATATGCCAGTGGGTACATGAGCTATGGTTCTTGGTTATTCTTCCTGGCTGGGCTGAGAACTTTTCAACATCCCTATATATATATATATATACATGTTTCCTTTTTAGGATTGGGTTTCCAGTTCCTACCAAAGTCTACATTAGCTCTATATTTCTAACATCTCATATTTATTATTTTCTTTAATGGGAGTAGATAGGTTCACCTATCATCCAGTTCACACTCCTCCTCAGTTTTTTGAATGGGAACACAGGTGTATCCTTGTTTTCCGTTTAGGATAGAGCTTCCACTTCTTTCTAAAGTCATTTGCATATTTTTTCACTCCAGGTAGCCTCTTGTATCTTAGTGCCATTGTTGCCTTGTTTGTGGTGAATTGATTATATATATATATATATATATATATATATATATATATATATATATTGATTATTGATTGTGTATATATATATATATATATATATATATATTGATTATATATATATATATATATATATATATATATATATATATTGATTGTATATATATACAATATTGTATATATATATATATATATATTGCTTGTGGTGAACTGATTATATATATATATATATATACATATATATATATATATATATATATATATATATATATATATATATGCAGAAATATAGTCTTAAAGTGTGCTATATTTATGGGGTAAAGTGCTCAATATCAGAGATAGAGCGTGTGTAAATATAAAAGTGGACATGGAAGTCAGCACTTAGAGGCGACAGTCTGTTTCATGCTAGTGCAATCGTCAGGCGATTGCACTAGCATGAAACAGACTGTCGCCTCTAAGTGCTGACTTCCATGTCCACTTTTATATATATATATATATATATATACAGGCATCATAAACATTCAAGTCTCATAAGTTTATAAATTAAATATAATTGTTTAAATCATCATTAAGGAGAATATGTTTATATTTTATACGCAGTGAATTTGAGGCTGGCTTTTTTCTGAATTTATTTAGAAAAACAAAGATTTAACAAGCAAGTACACATACACACGAGAAATGGCCACTGAGTGATTTAAAATAATCTGTTCAAAACGGCTCACACCATCTACTCTAAAGTTTTGAAGCTACTCAATCTTCTCACTAATCTATTGCTATTTCCATGGAAAATGTTCTGATTGGCTATATTTCTTAATTCCACCTTTTCAGCTAAGACCTATCATGCCACATATACAGAGTTGAATCATCCTCATTTCCTTCATATTCGATTGGTAAGAAGGAAGTTCTATTTGGACAGATTCTTACAAAGATTTGTTACTTTGCAGAACAGACTCACAAGAGGAGGCTACTGTGATTGCTACAGTCTACCTTGTTAAGTCTAGAGCCAAGTGTTATGTACTTTCAACAACCTCATTCAATAACCACCTACCTTGAGTGGCTGTTAGGTCTCATATTGGGTGAACAACAATAAACATTTTAAATGTTTTTTTTTCATTTATAAATAGTGTAAAACTAGTTTGCTTACTATATCTGGTATTTTGTTGCTATCAAAAATATTGGGAAGTGCTATTGGCTCAAAACTTGAAGAGGATTCTTGAGTGGACAGACTTCCCCTCCGGTAGATATACAAATTTTCCATACCTCATTTGACAAGAATAATAGGAATTACAAAATTTTCTCTATCTATCTATCTATCTATCTATCTATCTATCTATCTATATATATATATATATGATCATCACCCACATCATCAAAATATTTATATGTAGGCTCATACAGATAATTATATATATATATATATATATATATATGTATTCTGTATTCATTAATATATATATATATATATATATATGACATCATACATTATACATACAGGCCGGTAAATGTTTTTTAATATTGTTTATTAAAAAACAGACCATTTACTTAAATATTTTTATCTATTTAAAGAATGTATAAACATAAAAATGTCTTAAAATATATATATATATATGTGTGTGTGTGTGTGTGTGTGTGTGTGTGTGTGTATGAACATGCAAATACATACATATATAAGCATAGATACCTATATTTAAAGGTATATAAACAGTTGTGTGTGTGTGTGTGTGTCTGTATATATATATATATATATATATATATATATATATATATATGGTATTTAGGCAGCAGCAGCAATCATCTATTTATACATGTTTCATTAAAGATGACAGACAGGGTATTATGATTTAGCATTTTATTTAATTTTTTTTTTATTCAAACAAGTGTTTTCTTTTCTGGACACAGAGTGTGTAGAAACTGTTCAGATGTTTTATAATTCTGAGCACTTTTCAGCTATATTTTAGCCATTATCAAGGATGGTTTTATTTTTGCTTTTTAATTGGGTTTATGGGTCGTAAATATGTTTTTAGAGTTATAGGGATTTTTTATTTTCTGTACACAGTTAGCACATTGAGGCGTTTGTAGTTAACATTATTAAGTGTTGGCTTTTTCTTTTTTATTATTAAGGCTTCCATTATTTTTAATCTTTTTTTACATGTGGATGAGGTTATGTTTGTATTTTCTACTAGTATGTTTCAGATGGAGTCTGGTAAGTTTGGTGTGTGTGTTTAAATGGATTCTAATACAGCTGTGGTCAGATAGGTGTAATGTAAGACATCTGGATAGGCATGTAGTTGTGTGACCAATATAATTATTTATGAATTCGGTTTAAACAGTTCCTTAAGGGACATTTGAACTCATAGATAATGTTTGTTCATTGTAATTTTGATTTTGCTGGTGAGTTGTTATTATTGAGGATAAGGTTAGCTGTTTTAAATTTTTTATAGTAGATAATTTGATATTTTTGTTTTGGTCAACTGGGGTAGTGTATTACTTTATGATATTTGTAGGTAAAGATTCATCTTATTTGTAGTTGATGTGCATTTGTTTTTTGTAGAAAATATTTGTTATTTTTGACTGTGTGTTCACTATCATTGTTATTTAATTTGGGAAGAGTTAGTCTAATTTGATGGTCTATAAGCTGGCTAGGCTGTTTTACATTATTGAGATCTTTAAGGAAGAGTAGTCGAGAGGATGAATTCTGGTGTGCTCTTCTTTGGATGTTTTATCACTGCTATTTCATATCTGAGTGGGAATTCACTCTTAAAGTTAAGGTGGCAAGAGTTTCTGTCAGTGGGCTTTTTATATAATGAGGTGATAAAAGTGTTGTTACTATCTTTTTATGAGAATGTTTTAAACTCCCATTCTTAGATGGTTTCTAAACTCTAAAAACATACAAACAACCCATACACCCAATTAAAAAGCAAAAATAAAATCATCCTTGATAATGGCTAAAAGTATAGCTGAAAGTGTTCGGAATTATAGAACATTTGGACAGTTTCTACACACTCTGTGTCCAGAAAAGAAAACACTTTTTGGAACACAAGAATGATTAAATAAAAGCTTAATCTTAATACTTTGTCTTTTGTCATTAATGAAACATATATATATATATATATATATATATATATATATATATATATATATATACGCATGTGCGTGTATATGAACACACAACTACATACATATATAGAGATATGTAAACAGTCGTGTCTATATATATGTATGTATACATGTGTATATGAACATACAAATGCATATATATATATATATAAAGATATATAAACAGTTGTGTGTGTGTGTATATATATATATATATATATATATATATATATATATATATATATATATATGTACACACACATACACACACACACACACACACACACACACAATTCAATTTCAATTTATTTTGAGGATTAAAATGGCAGTCCTGGAGCTCTTTATATGTTGTTCTAGATGAAATAAAGGGAGAGAAAAAACTGAAAATTTAAAATAAACTGTATCCAGTTAAATAAAAAAATAGGCAATACATGTCTTAATAGGTAAAAATGTCCTTGGGCTAATGTATGAATGTTAACATATTGTGAAAATAACCAATGTAAATGTTGATAATATTACTTTTGATATAATGGAAAAACAATAAAGTTAAAGAAATTCTTCAGCAGCCAAAATAAAAAATCAACAGTGAAAACTAAGTTAAAACAATTTTCTGCACTCTTAAGCAGTTATATATATTTTATTTGAAAAGGGCAAATCAGTTGATCTGAATTTCTCCAAATTAAACAGTTTTTGCACTGACCATTTGCCAATCATTAAAAATGAATTTTATTGTGGCATTTAAAAAATAAATTTGCTCTTTGTACAGTGTGAAAATTCAGGAAATTATCAAAAAATTATTAAACAGTTTTTTTCACAATGCCAAAACATTCAAACATCTACCTCGTTATATTTTAAACACGTGAAGTACTTTCTTTAACATAAGCCACAATTTTCAATTGTCAATTTAAAAAAGAAAATTGACAAAGTGATGAAATTAATAAATACTTATAACAAAAAAGTAACAAAAAAATTACAGGTTAGAATTGGCCCCCATATTTCTTTCTTTGCTGTTTTGCACATCAACCAAAAAAAAAAAATGTAATTTTTCATATTTTTTTCAAAATTTTATTATCCTTATTTTCATTATCAGTATGATGCTGATGATAATAATAATAATCATTCATGTAACTGTTTAATTATTTCTTATAATTTTTTAATGATTTACCATACAGAACATATAAATCATAGGTTGAACATGAAAATGCACATACGTTTCTGGTTATTTTTCGCAACACTGACCAGGGTTAAAAAGCCTACAATTTTTTTTCTTTCCTTTATTTTTTCTTCTCACCAATTCTACTGAATACAAGCCAAAAAAATATATGTATCTTTACCTTCTTTTTCTATTTTTCAAAATCATAAAAAAGAAAACTGAAAAAAAAACTGAAGACTATATTAACAATGATCAAAAAAACACCGACAGGACTATCACCAGCAGGTGTAGCAGT
>OZ038478.1:117761708-117764208 GCA_964036315.1 Acanthosepion esculentum
GTGTTTTGAAATTTACATTTTACTTGGCCTTCAGCAAGTTGGCATCTATTTGTAAAACTTTCCTTAACTATAACAAGCCAATTTATGAATGAAACGTTCATTTAAAATTTTTGTTTCAAAGATTTCAAGTAGTGAAAATATCTTACTTTGTGAAGTGATAGTGAGTGGGTGAAGCCAGCTAGTACATTATACATATATATATATATATATATATATATATATATATATATATATATACACACACACACACACATATATACATACACATATATATATATATATATATATATATATATATATATATATACACATACATACATATATATATATATATATATATATATATGCACACACACATATATACATACACACATATATATATATACATATATATATATATATACACACAAACATATATACATACACACATATATATATACATATATATATATATGTGTGTGTATGTATATATATATATATATATATATACACACATGCATATAAATACACAAATATATATACACACATATATATACATATACATACACACACACACACACATATATATATATATATATTTTCATTACTATTGCAATCAATGATTTTTTGCATGATTTCTTGTGACAAAATATTTTGTATAATAATAATTTTTCTAACTTGGAAATAAATTTGGAAATAATTCAAATTAACAATGAAATCCAGTGAAAGTCACCCATGAAATAAAAATAATTTTTGTATGGAAAGTAAGGATCTATGTATATCTAATTGTCTTTAAATTGAAAGACGAAAGAAGAATTATTGTTGACCTTTTAAAAGGTAAACTTAAATGGTAAAGCACTACTTAAATGCAGCAATTAATTGTGAGTTCTTCTGTAGTTTATTGTTGCCTATCGCAGCTATTCCTCCCTACTTAGTGTGATGAAGGCTCAATCAAGAACTCTCTGCAGGCACTAGATTAAATGTTGTTTGATAGGGTGACTTTTAAGCTAGTATAAATAAATATATATATATATATATATATATATATATATACACGCACAAACACACACACTTATATGCACACATATTTTCTCTCTCTCTATATATATGTATATATATATATATATATACACACACATACATACATAATATATACATATATATATATACATATATATATACTTACATATATACATAATATATACATATGCACATATATATATACTTACATATATACATAATATATATATATGTACATATATATATACTTACATATATACATATATATACTTACATATATACCTATATATATATATATATATATATATATATATATATATATATATATGCACAGACATATATACATATGCAATAGCTGGCCACTCGTATTCAAAGATACTCATCTACTAGGGCAGTCCCTATTGCAGATGCTTGCTCGGGCACATTTGAGTTTGTTCTACACCTGTGGTTTATACTGTACCTATGCTGAACAGACCTTAGTTACAGTTTCTGGGAGAGAGCATGTTATCTAGTGTAATCAACAATTTGAACAAGGCCAGCCCTCAACTACGATGACTTGTGGCTTTGTGCTAGCACAGCTATTGACAACCCACAAGAGTTTCATCTACACAATTTCACTCACAAGACTTGGTCAACCCCTAGTATGCTTTTCAGGCACTTTCCAAATGTGCTGTATGCTGGGATCAACCTTGATGCAGTCCGCTAATATCAGGAAGTCTCCTTCCTGACAAATTGACAATGGTGAGATTCAAACCTGGATCTGATGGTCAGAAAGCAAACATTCTAACCACTCGGCCATCCACCTATATATATATATATATATATATATATATATATATGAATGAAAAGACAAGTAAAAAATTATAGTTAGTTTCTAGCTAGCACATTTTGTCATCTGACAGACATTATCAAGCCAAATGTGATGGTATTATTTTAATTTTATTTTACTTATCTAATATATTTGATAGTTACTCAAAATTTTTAAATTGAAGAACACTCATAAATATTCATCTAGTTAACTGAAGGGCTTATGTCATATAGCATGTTTGAAAGGAAATTTTTTAATTGAAAGACGCTCATAAATATTCAACAGGTTAAATGAAATATGTAGGCATTTACACCTTAGATCACATCATTCAGTATACTTGAAAATGAAAGTTGAAATGATGAATTCGGCTGTTTGCCTTTGATTTTCAACACATTTGTTATGTATGTTGGCTTGAGAAAATAGTAATTACTTTAGGAAAGGTGAAATTGGGAAAATACCAGGGTGTAGATTGATATTTTGATAATATTCAATGGCAGCACTCTCAAGGACTTTCATTCTGAGTAAATTACTTTCTCTTTTGATGTATGTGGCATTTTTCAGGTCAAAATTGTGACCAAATCTATTTCTTTGTATGTGTAATGTATTTGTTAAATTTGTATTTATAAGGCTTCTCTTGTGTTCATAGACACTTTTTTTAGAAAAATTTCTGCATGTTTCCTCAATGATGAAAAG
>OZ038478.1:117771708-117774208 GCA_964036315.1 Acanthosepion esculentum
GATGTACGTAGATCCTTATTTTCCGTACAAAAATTATTTTCATTTCATGGGTGACAAAACAGGGAACAATTTATAGGATAAAATTATTACAGTGTAAAATTAGTTATACATTCAAAGAATTCGAGAAATATAATAGCTAATTAAGTAACACCCTGTATTATAAATGTGAAATTGGAGCTCGATTCTCTCATATTATCTGCTTCTAGGCTATATCACTCTTCAGGTTTAACTAATTTGCATATTGATTTAAAAAAAGTTTATTTCATTAATTAACTGTCCTTCATTACTGTTCTTTTATTTGAGGATTGTTTTGATTTTCATATCAAAAATAGTTCTGTTTAGGAATATTGTCTTATATAGTGCAGAAAAGGGTTTTGAAATTTGCATTTTACTTGACCTTCAACAAGTTGGCATCTATTCGTAAAATTTTCCTTAACCGTGGAAATTAGCCAATTTATGAATAAAATAAATGTTCATTTAAAATTTTTGTTTCAAAGATTTCAAGTAGTGAATATATCTTTGCAAAGCGATTGTGAGTGGGCAAAGCCTGCTAGTATTATATATATATATATATATATATATATATATGCATGTATAAAAAAAATGTATATGAAATATGTGTTTGCATATATATTTTGTATTTTCCTGGTTTCATATGTATTTCTATATATATTTTAAAATTCTGAACAGCAAAGAAATTATTTAATCACTGAAAGCTGAAAATTTATTTGTGGTTATATCTTTATCATTGCCTAGTTGATTCTCAACAAATATATTATTCAGGTAAAATGCAGTAAATATATTTGGTGACCTGTTTGAAATAATTCAAAATCTCACATTCAAACTTATTACTCTACCCACTGCACAAGACATACATACCATTTAACAAACATCATTATAAAGGAACAGCTTATTTTGTAGATATGTTCTTCCTTGAAATGTTTGGATGAAAAGTTTTTGTAAATTGTGCTTACTATTTGATTACTTAACTCATCAGTTATTTTTTGGTAGGAAAAGGAATAGTAATTTTTCATCAGGTAAGTAATGTCCTGACCTACAAAATCAGAATGTTTACACTTAAATGTACCAATCAATCATATCCATAAACTCAATTTTTGAGAGAAAATATTTTGATCAAATTATTAGTCATATTTTATATAATATATATATAATACTAAAATTCTGATTTTGTATGTATGTATGTCATTTCTAAATTGCTGAAGTGGTACCTTATAGCCAGATATATCAAAATGAAAACAAGAAAATGAGCTAACTCAAAGAACATGAAATAATCCCAGATGATTTGCTTCTGAATATTATTCTACTTCTATATTCATTTTCAACTTAAATGAAGAAAAAAAACTTTTCACAAGAAATAACCATTCATTTTTTTTTTTTTAACTCAAATTGTCACAATCTTGTGGCAATATAGTTTTTTCATATTCTGAACAAAAAGGACATTGTTCATAGCTATTGTGGATCTATTTTAGATCTGATTGCTTATTATAACCTATTTCATAGAGTAGTTACAACTGAATTTGATCCCTTGTTCATTAAAATATTTTAATAAAAATCTGAAAGTGATTCTGGGGAACATGCTAGAAGGCAATTGATATTGAACAGTGTAACAAATTTAATGGCATATACAAGATCCCCTGCCTTTTAGAATACAGCACTATCGTTTAGAATGGATAAATACTGATTATCATTGGCATTTGGGTAGCTAATTAGATATCTCAATTTCACAAATAAAACCTGGGAGATGATTTTATACCATTTTTTTGAAAAAAGGAGATTTTTTATGCCATCAAATATTATATTATATATATATATATATATATATATATATATATATATATATATTCATATGTAATTATGAGAAATAATTATGCTTAATTAGGAAAAAATAAAACATGCCAATTTGAAAGTAACTGATATTGTATAAATTATATACACATATATGTAAATAATTAATTATATAATAAATAATAAAAATATTCTTTGTATATATTTTTTTCTTTTTTAGTTGACATGTAGAGCACAATAAAGTTTTTGAGAAGTCACAATTTTTTCAGCTATTATGGCAACTTTTGTCAGTTTAATATAGAATACTTTGGAACTGGGCTTTGGGGATAATTTTATCCTTACTTGAATGTTCCTGTTTTTATTTTGGTGGTGGTGGTAGTAATAGTAGTAGTAGTGGTAGTAGTAGTAGTAATTCTTGCGGTTGTTATTATTAGTGTTGGTGTTATTATTATTATTACTATTAAATACTCTTCATCTTATATTTTTGCATTCTTATTAACATACTAATAAAAGCTTTCAGTCATACTTATAGTAGGTATCATCTGACCAGTGTAAGAGACAGACTCATGTGAGGGTAAAGAATGAGGTAGAGGCAATAAAAATCTTTATCAGATGCCACAACCAAAGGATTGGTGATTCTTGTGATACTGAGGATATTAATGTTTGCTGGATTTGGAATTTGGCCAAGTTCAAC